>JAHWXV010845489.1:0-12737 GCA_024586415.1 Phrixothrix hirtus
TACATATTTGCCTACGTCAAGATTACAATTTCAATATTTAATCCTTTAGAGGACATTTATAAACGGATACACTATATATATATATATATATATATATATACATAATTTACTTTGAAAATGTGGAAACCTATATTTCCTAGTTACAGCAAGGTTACAAGATTTAAGGAAGACCTTTCATAAATACCTTATCTCTCTTTTACGTAAAACAAATATCTGTTGAATGAGTTTTAAAGTGAATGAGCATCGAAAACAATCTCCGTGTCCCTAATGAATGTCATCTAGCGAAAACTAATCATTATTGGCATCAATGATATTTAGATAAGATGCTACATATTTTACAATGTAACATCCAGAAGCCAATTTATTACAAATGTTGTTTATATGTATTTTATAACTTAATTTTGAGTCAATGTATATACCTAAAATTTTGTTTCCTGCTTAGGAATCCAGGATTTTACTTCCATGTGTTATATATGAGGATATTAAATTTAAAACAAGTTACTTTAATCTTTGCGGTGTTAAAAACAGTCTTCACAACACCTGTTCTCGTCTTTGAAATGTCTCCATGAATATTTTTCAACACTGCAACGTTGTTTTTATCTTGCCAAAGGTTAGTTGTAACATCTGCAAATATTGTAAATTGACCTGTTATGTTTATATTATTTGTCATTAAAGTAAATGAGAAAAAAGGGGGAATCCTAAACCAGATTCGCTTGGGCCTCCATAAAGAACCTGAACCGGATGAAATATCTAACCGTTATTTGTGACACCTTGGTTCCTGTCTAAAAGATAGGAACGATGACAATTTAAGAACACTCCATGAATGTCATAATGTTAAAGTTTTCTCAGCAATATTTCAATTGGTTGAATCATAAAATATAGCCGAAACCGTATAATTTTTATTAGGTATGTTATTCAAATTCGCCAGACGTGCCAATATTGAATCAAAGGTATTTTTTGTACTTCAAAACGGAATTGAGAATTTAAAGCAAGAAATATTAATTAAGGAAACTTAGAATTCTTTGCTAGACCATTTTTTTCTACAATTTTTATTAGTGTTGGTAATAGAGAGATTGGACGTAAATTAGAGGGTATGTTACGATTACCGCTCATATATATAGGGATGTAATTTGCAATTTGTGGTAATTCACTAAAAGTGCTTGTTGAAGAAGTAAACGAGAAATCTATTGCCCCTGTTAGTACGTCTAGTATTAATTAGGAAAGTGAAGAAACATTTTTATTGATATTCAGTGCCACCCTTAACAGTTTTTGTTGGTTATACCTGCTAATACTGTTTGAATTTCGTTAATGTCGGTGGGTAATGTATAAAAAGTATCCGTGATGTTGCTGTTATTTAAGAATGATAAAACATCAACAGTTGGTTTAATATTACTAGTTAATGTAGGACCTATAGGAGATTAAAAGTTATTCAGCTCATCAGAATTTGGGACAGGATCTGCAGATGATTATTTCTGCGCTCTAAAGTTATTAATTATTTTCCATGTTTCTCTCTGCTTATTTGCCACCTCATTAAATGTTTCTCTAGATTTTAGGATACCAAGGTCTACGTTGTCAATTTTAATCCACACTACTCTATAAATTCTTAATTTTTTAATGGAAAGGCTTCTTTGCAGCGTAAAAGGTCAAAAGACTGATCTTCTGTCGTTCTATATACTTTAAAATGTTGCGATGATCTGGTACTTTCTAAACTTCCTTTATATCTACCAGTATTTTGCGTTTTGTTCTCCATTTGCACATGTCAATGAATGCAAGATATTTATATGGAGCTATCAAATTACAAGAAATTTGTGTTTGATACTTTCAAGAATTTCACTCGTAATTAGGAACATGTAGGTGAACAGCATAATAGGATTCTTTACCTGTCCACGGTAGTGGTCTCTATCTATTCATAATCTGCTTTCCCTTGTGACATTTAGAACCTGATTATTAAACATATGTGCTATACAAGTAATCATTCCGTTGCAACTCCTTGATGCCATGATCATCACACCATTCGAATTTTCGGTTATGCGTATGCCAAAACTATAACAACCTGGTTATTTTTAATGGTACATATAGGTACAAGTTAGTGTTAGTAATAGAAAGGCTTTTATAAATTCATAGAAAATATGCAAATTCATCATTATTCGGCGAAGTATCATTAATACTAATTGCTTTCATATGCAACCTCGGCCTTGCCAACTGCTGCTTAGCAGTCTTAGCGTTATTACTTTTAGATTTTATGTCAATTTAATCTGTCACATTGTTTACACGTATCTATCTTGAATTTACGAAAAGCCACACTGGGAAGGTCATGGCTAAATTTGTGCGTGACTCTAATATTTGGAAATTTCTTTTTAAAAACTACCTACAGGTGATTTATATTCAGATCTGAACTGATATATTCGTTTTGCATTATTTCTCTTGTAATGACTGACTTCTTTTGGTATAGAAGTTATGTGCCGATGCACCATGTTTTTGTGACATTTTTCACACCAAAAATCTTCGAGATCACCTCTATCAGCTTTGTATGTTACATTACTATGCTTTTCTCATTAATTGAAATTTGGGTTTTAGTTTTTGTTATAAAAAAGTTATTCATAAAGGTATTTCTGCAAATTCCTATATGTTCTCCAATTTTAGCAGGAACAACATAATTCGTAATAAGTTGTCGGTGGCTACCTTTAGCCACCACATAAGTACCATGGCGTCTTCGTTTGTGTTAACAATAGGTATTAATCCCATCAAAAATGTGTTCCACCATCCTTTGTATAAAAATGTCCAAGAAATTTATTTTTCCATTCTGGTGATAAGGTTAGGCATTTATGTCTACATTTATATGCAACCTAAAATACAAAAGAATTTACATCACCATAAATTAACATATTGGACTTAAAATTAGCCTATAAAGTCACTTATACATACCTGTGGAGTAGGTGGCTTCTTAGCAGGCTTAATTATTTTTGTGTAAGTTTGATGAAATTTTCCACGTATATAAAATGTATTTTGCCGCTTCTTAAAATTATTAAACTAGAAGTTGGTAAAAATATCGCCTTTTGGTTCATTTGAGCAAGTAATAACTAACAGTAAACAACACCATACACTAACTAAACAATAAGTGAGTTTTAACGTGTTGTACTTAGATCTTTTAGAACAACTCGAGATAGCGCAAATACCATCAGTGCCATCCGTCAAATTTTATTGTATTAAGCACACACTTTATGCTATGGATTGGGATTGGTATGTAGTACTTTTTCACGTACGTAACTCATTTTTTAAATTTTTGGCACTTAGTCCCTTTAGATTTTTCAATCTATATTCGGGACGAATTTTTTTAGCTGCCAAGTTAGATTCGTTTTCAAGAAATTCCGTAAACTTGGATTATTTTTCAAGTTTTTGAAAAATATTAGACAACGAAAGTTGTTTATTTTTTAATACTGTGCTAAATTTCTACAATTTTTTTAATCTAACATGTTTTTCATTTAACCGATTTTAAAAGAGCGTGCATAAAATCACTTATTTTTACTAAACCCATCGCTTAAACACGTTTTTATCACTACTTAGCGCTTTAAATACATTTATCTACAAAAAGCCAAAAACGCGCAAGTAAAAATTCGTTAAAGTTGATAAAGCTTATTTAGTTTCAATATTTTATTCGAAATCTCAATTAGTTTAACTTTTACGAGAAAGAAATAATAAAATATTACATTTAATTGCAGTTTTTACAAAGACAAGGAATCTTTGTAAAAACTACAACAAGATAATTAAAAGTTCTTTTTTAATCTTCCTCTTTTGATGATTCGTCCTTTGGCTGTATTTACTTCACAGAAAAATTAAATAAATTCGGTTTTGGAATAAGGTGTTGAAACTACATAAACGTCGTTTAAAGTTTGGCGAATTTTTACTTGCATATTTGCGCTTTTTGTAAAAATATGTAGTTAAAGCAGCACATAGTCACAAATATGGATTTAGGTGGCGGTTTTAGTAATAATAAAATTTTTATGCAGGGATTCTTAAAATCGGTTAAGCGAAAAATTGCCAGAAAGTAAAATTTTAACTAAAAGATTGAAATTTCATGTGTAGACACCACATAGATAAATAAATAATCAAAACTTTAAGAAATAAAATCAATTGACGTTATTTCCTGAAAAAAACATCCAAATGATATAAAGAAAATCATGTGATTGCTTTGTGCACATAATTTGCTGGTCCTCTTGCTATTAATAAATCTAAATTTGCTTTAATCGATTATAAAATGTTTACCATAAAATGCAGACCCTATGGATGATCCTGCAAAACAACAAATTAATCAAATTTAGTGATATTTCACGGTGTTTCGTATCATACGCTATAACTTCCATGCATTGTAAGTAATCAGCTATTTTTTATTTATTTATTTTAGTTGTTAGCATTAGTTAACTTCATTTATATAATAATACACGATAACCTGATACATCTGCAGTGGAATTATGTTACCTATAATTGACTAAAGCGATAGCATGTGACCATGCATATTGTACGTAACCAAATATAATAGGAGAAGGTTTTTATTAGATAATAATGCAACCACTTGCTATCTAATATATTACTTGGAGAGGCAAAGCCTAAACTGAATATCTCACTTGCTATTAGGGAAAGAATGAATGTAATGTAATACTAGATATATCGTGGAATAGTTAAATGTAAATACTACTGTTTTTACCGGGAATCGCATATTATATTGAAATTAACAGCTACTATATTTGACTCTTCCAATTTCTAACCTGTACCTTTCATAAACCTCTGCTATAAGAACAAAACTTAATAAAAATTACAAAACAGTAATATATTCAACACTATTTTACGCAAATTTAATAGCTGAAAATTTTGTTCCATTACATAGTCAAGCTTGTCGTAAATGATTGTGTAGTAGTTGTCTAAAAGGTAATGATGACTTTTAGTATAAAAATTCGAAAACACAATAGAACTAAACAGCATCAACAGTCATTTCTGTACATGTATATATTGGTTAAACTTGGAAAAATAGAATACATATACAATGCAATAAGGACATTTACCTGGTGAAAGCGATTTAGAAAAATTATGATCTACTCTATATAGATTTTTAGGTCATAGATTGTGTAAAATTAATCGCGCTTTAATTGCCTAAATTGACTAAAGCTATGATGAAAAAATGACTAGAATAAGAAATCAATTTATTGAGGGAGTCATTGTGAAGTTATCAATATGCTAATGTTACTTTAATTGAATAAATTTTAAAAATCACTGCCAGGGAATGTCCAAAGTACTTAGTTCATAAACGTAAAGATTGTGACTAATTGTTCTAAACATACGGAAAGTGACTCTAAATTTTAAAAGGTGCTGAATCATGGATCTTGGAGCATAACCCATAAGTCAGACGGTAAAGTAGATAACAGTACACTTTAAACCCACCACTAGCAGGAAAAGCAAAAAGATCAATCTCGCGGCAAACGAAAATACATTTTTTTTAATTTTCTGTAATAGGAATTTGTACCTGACAATAAAACTTATTACATCAGTGTACTAATGATTGAAAGAAGTGTTAACCAAGTTTGCCTTGATATTTCAGACATATTAATAGTGCGTCAAGATAATGTGCCTTATCATACAGAGGCTATCTAGTTTGTGATGAAAAATCATATTACTGCAACATCACAGCCTTTCTCTAATCACCTATTATGAATTCTGCAAACCCATCATGTACCGAAATTTCAAAATTCCACTCAGTGGTGACCATTTTATAAATATATTATTTAATTCTAAAACTAATAAGAATATCTAAATGATTGAGACAAGCCAACTGAAGGGTTACAGTAATGTGCTTCCAGTATTATTTCTAGGTGTAGCTTTCCGAAGAAACTGGCCTAATATAAGAAGAATACACAGTTTTGAATGTAAGTTTCACGACTTTCTACGTAGATGTTGTATATAACGAATGGGTAAACGAAAACGTCAAATATCTTGAGTGATAGTTAAATTAATTAATAGGCGTGAAAGGTGAATATCAGAATAGTCATAGTAAAATGTGATAAATATAACATCTCTGTTGATTTTCACTGGTAGTGACTTGGCAATAATTTTTGTTCACGAAGTATTTAACCGGAACCATTTGTATATTGTGTTGAAATCGTTCTAAGGGCAGTTGTTACAAGTTAACATTAGGAACATATTTTATGATAAATATAAGTAATACATTAGAGATAGGTTTCACAAGTAAAATTATTTGAGATGCGTATGATGAAATTTAGTGACAACGCTTTATTTTATGTATAAAATACTGAACGCTAATTCATCACCCTTAACCTTCGGTAAGAAGTAAGGGGCAAAGTAGGTGCTTTCGTCGTGCCACAAGTAAACGGAAATGTTGAATAATCGCTAGTATTGGCAGAAATTTCAGATGCACTATAGTAATTTACATGGCAATAGATCGACTTCGTTTTTGATTATTAGGCCAAACTTACATAATTAGGCGAGGTTTCAATTTGGTAAATTCCCGTTTGTTTTTTTGAAAGTAAATATAATAACAATTATTTTTACAATTCTTATTGAATTGAAGTTAAGATATTGATTTTTAAAATTTAAATTTGCTATATGTTTGTTACATGTGAATTTGTTATACGAAAATAGTTTACAAAATTACAATTACAAAATTTACATTGGCTATACGTCAAACACACTTCACTACTTGGGTCTTATTAGTTCATACATGCGGAAGTTCAAGTTGAAGTACAAGACATTGCGCCATCTACGAGATTGTTTAATGTTTATGTATATTTGTCGAGACAGTATAACTATTATTGTAGAATATTGTTTTGTAATAGTTTAACTAACTTTGATACGAATAATAAGATACCTTTTAGGTAGTTTTAAAGATCAACTGTTCAAAACACAATAATAAACCTACAAAACGATTATTATTAATTAGAGTATCATAGCTATAAAACATGAACTATTTACAAAGCAATAAACGATTATTAACAGCTACATCTTATAAATTGCACTATAACTAAATCATGTGCTTTCTTAGATATTTAGCATTGACGAACTGTAAGACTATCTTGAAAAATTAGAATAAGGTAGACAGATTTTGTAACAAAAGTTGTACTTTTTTTATGTCACAAATCAACTTATATACCAATATATGTAAGTACATTATTGAGAATAACATTAAATATTTCATTCATTCATTTAAAATTTTAAAATTTTCATAATTTTCTATAATCCTATTAGTTTTCCATAGTTGTGGATTTCGTCGAATTGAATATATTAAACCTTTTAAATGTTTGTATTTTGGAACGGTTTTCTTTATCAACAACCATTAATAAACTAAATTTTGTTTGCATAGAAATGGCCATCTTTTTCGTTTTATATTTATGGTTTATTACATTAACACCGTAACACAGGAGCGAAACGTTGTTTAATAATTCGGTAGTAAAGTCGTCGTGGTAAAATGAAATTGATAATCAAAAGTCGTATGTTTCATTAATTTAAAAAATTACTGCTTATAAACGATACCAGGTAATACAAAATATATAATTGAGATAATTCTAACATTGGACATTATATGTCTTTGCACAAAATTTTATGGGCAAAACGTATTTACTAGTAACAGAGTTTAGTAAGCAATCAATTCTGTACAATATTCTAGAAAGACTGTACGTCTATACAGAATCAACATATTAGAAAATTCTCAAAAATAGTATACTGCCAAAATGCAGTAATCAAAATTGTATCAACGTTTTTAAACCAACTTAATAGCGATGTCAGTTTATACCTTTACGCCATTAAGTGAAAAGGATGTTAATACCTAATTTTGCCTAATATATTGCTTCATATTCTGCACCGTGTTTGCAATATAATATTAATAAGAATTATTCCACCAATATTTGCAATGAACGTTATAACCAATTTTTGGGAAAAGTATTAATATATATTTTAGTACAATGTTCTTAGACAACGAATCTGAAATATCCCGAATATGTTTATATGATTACCTCGACTGATTAGAAAAAACAAATACAATATTTAAACATTATATAAACAATATAGTAAATATCTCTTCAACAAATAATCTACCGGAACGACTATAACATGCAATTCAAAAGGATACTTTCACGCATGGCGAGTTTTGGTTGCTTGGTAATTATTTATTCTTTTGTTATTTACTAATTAATAATAATTGAAAGAATGAAAAGTTATTCCCCAGTTCGTATTTGTACAAATCACTCTGATATAGGAGCTTATATAGCCCTCCCTTTTTGATGGTTGTAAAATAATGTATTTAAATTACTTTATATATTTCTAGATAACACAGTTATTACGGTTCATAAACTAATTTCATTTAATAAATACATACAAAACTGTGGTCTAAGGTTTTATCGATAGCTGCCCACTTACAATTTTCCCTGCAAAGCTAAATCTCCAAGATTTCGCCAATTTAAGTAGCGTAAGTACGTTTGGCGTATAATTCCAATGTAACTAAATAAATATTGGTTTTATAAGCTGTTTCCTGGGTACTAATGAAAACTGAAGGTGGGGTAAGCAAATGTTAAAACATCTTATTATTATAATATAACCTGGTGTTACAAATGTTTAACCATTATTGTTTGAACGACATTTCCTATGCATTTTTACAATTGTATTATCGGAATTATATTCTCTGAAGTTGAAGTTGTCGCTATAGCATTTCGTTTTAACTGATAATAATTTACACAAAAAAAAGTTAATGTAAAAGAATTAGTTTTGTTTAAAGCAATTTTTCTTTTAACCAGTTTCGTCTTATAAAAGAAACTTTCCAGTAAATTACATAGTAATAAGTCTAAACCAAATAAATATATCATTCAAATCGAATTTCTGCATATAAGGCCTTTTACGTCTTGTAGATACATACTTATTTGTATTTTACAAATTGCGTAAAAGGTAAGTTTGTTAATACTTCTATCTTTTGAAATAAAGTTTTACTAAATCTTATTGGCAGTCTTGAAATTTGTCAAAGTGTAAAGCATAAATATCACAGCTCATAATTTATCGCCCTAAATTTACATACGACTGCTATACAATTCCGTTCTGAATTTAGAAAAGAAAATGACTATTACGTATTAAAACGTTAGTATTCAACATTGATGCAGTTAGAAACTTATAATTATTTATTCAATGTTACTTATGAATTCGGGTAATGCTCGTGACTTGTTTTCCTACAACCTAGGTTTTAAAAATTCGCATTAAAGGACCAATTGTAATTAAGTGCAACAACCTTTGGTAATCAAAGGATGTCACCGCTACGCGAAATCATTTCTGAGAACGTGTCTTTTAAAATGTCTATAAAAGTTCATGCTCTTTTACTAGGTTCCCGGTTTTACAGTTCTAAAGAATGTAATTCAGTAGGAAAAAAGCTATTTAACATTTTATCATAACGTTCGAATGTTACAGTTACATTTCTTTCCTAAAAAAGACGATCAATAACGCCAAATGCAGAAACACCCCACTACACCGTCACCTTTACACTATGCTGAGGACTTCACCAATCCTTTTAACTGTTATACAGTTTAGAAACAACAACTTTATTTGTCAATTTGACGCATTAAATTAAAATTAGTTGCGTCAGACATAACAAGGTTATGCAAGCTTTTCATGTAACAACTATTGAAATACTTTGCATAATTCGAGTCGCCAAGGTTATTTCGTAAATGTGCTTGCATAAATTGTATTTTTTACAGATGACATACTAAACCCTTGCTTAATATTTTCCGTACGGCCCTCTGTAGTAAATTCAACGATTTTGAATGACGCGGTGTTAAGCGTTTCCGATTTTAAATTAGTACTTGCCTCACAAACGCAATGGTTTTTGGACGCCTTACACTCTCTTTATTTCTTTATAAAATTAATTAAGTGCCAGTTGATTGTAATTTACGATGCCAGTCTAAGATTAGACTATGCGAAGGAGATTACCTAAAGATGAAATATGAGCTCGTTGGGAAGCTTTAACTGGACAGAAATTATGGACCATGGGCCACGCATTCATGGCTACTGAAATTTTAAATAAGATGCATTGCACCTGTTTGAACTGGTGCTCCCCTCTCACTTACATGTAACGATAGAAACCTCTTATTCATTAAAACAGAAACCAACAAGGTCAGTCCATTGATAACTTCACCGTGAATGCAATATTCTGCTATTAGATAAGGTTCTTTTTGGCAATTTAATCTTAGACTGGTATCACTATTTCTAATCAACCGGACAAGTTTTAGTTATTTATAAAGGAACAAGAGTAAGTGTAAGGTCTCCAAAACAATTAAAAGGCCAAGACAATACTTCAAAAACTACAAGTCTCACCATGACGTGCTGAAAGGTCTTAGAACCCGCCTGAGAGAACTGCGTGCGGAACTTTATACAAGAATCAGTTGAATATGTATTGTAGAAAATGCCATTTGGATAGTTCAGATATATCAAATAATTTTCGCTTGGTTTGTTTGAATTTCCCCACGTTGGAACTGTCAAATATATGTATAACACCTTTTCATTGAGGAAATTCTCAATATATGAAAGATTTCTTAATTATCTAAGATCATCCACACATTGAGACTAAATATCTGTGGAAAACGGCTTTCAAATGGGCGGCATCCAACATATAATACAATTTTAGTGTTCGTTCTTTTGATTAGCCCACTCTAGCGTTCGTCAAATATACGTGAAAAATTATTTTAGAACCGAAACTTTACTCCAAGCTTTAACTAGTATGTAATTTTCAAACTTAGCGTAACAAGGTTACGCGTGTTACGAATACGATGGCTTCAAATAATCTCTCACTTAACCCTCGAAATGCAACCCACCGTACATGCTTGCAAGATTCAGACCCCTCCTTGCAATCGGACATTTACCTGTGACCACCAACTATACATTTAAATGGAAGCTACCTAACATACACCTATTTAATTCTGCTAACTTTGGTTAATCACCTTATGTTCAAAATTCATTAATTAACTTGAATTAAATTTTGTAAATATGAAACGAAATTTCGCTTGCCTGATATAAAACTAAAATTTCCTAGACACAATATAAATGATAATATTTTAATTAAAATTGATTAATTTTATTTAAATTAAAGAAAATCTGTTTGTTTATTTTAAACTTTAAATATCATTACTTATGGAAAATTTATATAATTCGAAAAGGATTTACAATAATTCCGTAACTTCCGATATTGGTTTTAATTATTCAATTTGGATTGTTTAATTTAATTCACCTAAATTATTATAGACACAGGAATTTTGAATTACATTGTTAAATCAAAAGTAGAACCCACTCCGCATTTTAAAACTAATATCTATTATAAAACAAGAAACATAAATTGAATTCAAAGTAGACATTAAAATTAACTATACCATTAAACACTAATTTTGACAGAACTTGTATAGAATTATTTGGTTCATTGAAGGCTTCGTTACCTTGTCACGTCATACGATGGATCCCAAATGTCGCTCTTCCTTTAGATTGTCTATTCCAAAACTTGATGGTAATTGACGCTTGATTTTATAAATCGTTTGTAAAATTGTAGTCAGTAGCGGTTAATTACACACAACTTGTGCACTATATTGTTCGTTACTAAATTATAAATGTTGGGATCACTTAAGAAACAGTGTAGAAGATTTAATGTTCATTTATTTTTAACGATTTTCACTAATTATCCCCCAACAAGATGTAGGCTGTTAACTTGAGGTATTTAAATTTTACTCTAAATTAAATTGAATTTAAATTTTGTTTTATTAAATTAAATTCGATTTTACCGTTAATTTTCGATGACATGTAGATTTTTTATGTTGCTGTTTATCACATGGAATTCACTGATATCACCACTTTTTCAAATATTGTATCTAATTTACACCTTTATGCTAGTATTTCTTTGTAGCTTTGCAGATGATTTGTACATTCAATTAAATGTCTAATTTTTATTTGAACTTCTTATAAACCTGCTATTTCATTAATTTCATTAATTTAATTGAACCATTTTTGTTTATTTAAGGACAATTGGGCCCCCTTTAATTAACTTTATTAAGAAGCCTTCAATGTTTAAACTGAGTAGCACAACCTCATTTAGTAGTTGGCTATCTATTAAAATGTATGATAAATTTTAATGGAAACCTCAAAATTACGCAAGCTCGCAATTTTTAACGAAGAAAACGTGTAATTTTGGGCCTATATTTAAAGATATATATTTAATCTTGGAATCAATGTCTTTATATTAATTCTACCTTGAATATAAACTATCCGTGGGAACGCCATCCCTTACTTTTTAGGATATCAGGGTCCAATGGTTTTGAGCTTGGCTAAATTTTTTATAAGAAATTTTGAATGCAGAAAATTTAAACTGATTGATTGGAAAATGGCACCAAAATGTTCCTCACATTCGCATTATTATTAAAACTGAGTGTTTTTCGATGAAAAATCGGTTTATTCGACGTATGGCGCAATTATAACTCGCATACTTCACTTTGTCATAACAACCTTTTTACATAGTAGTGTTCTATTGTTTATATTACACTTGTCTTATATTTTAATGATATAATTATTGGCATATGCATAAATTACGAAAACCACCAATGTACTTGATTTACTACTGCTACTACTACTACCCATCACGCCATTCCTTTAACGGGGTAGGCAAAACCCACTAACAAACCTCCACCTTCACAACCACTGCATGCACACATACACTAACC
>JAHWXV010845544.1:0-11424 GCA_024586415.1 Phrixothrix hirtus
AATATTAATATAAGAAAAATAATTACTTACTAACGTATACCCATAGAAACATTCAAAACGAAATTTTAAATATCTATATACAGGGCGTACTAAATGTACTTACTTAAATTAAAGTAAAATAAATTGAAGATAAAGGTGAGACCGTGACACATGTTTGGCAGAAACCCATGTGTAAAAAGACGCTTCGTTAGTGAAAATGACGTTAATTCAGTTACGATTCAAATTTTGCATAACCCACAAGTGTCACTTTTCGACGCTCCGGTTTGAGGAAAGGTTTCAGCATCGTATTACGCCAAGAAATGTTCGCTACGTTTAACCGCCTTTTCAGAGTCATTATACTAATATTAACTTCCTTTTCAGTCAAAAACTTTTGACCTTGTCGCAATGTCAACAAAGGCTTTCGCTGAAACAACTTGAAAATGATTTAATTTTCTTTGTCAGACGTCTCTCGCGTTTTTCCTCTCCAGGGACAATCGTCGATGTTTTTTGATCTTCCGTACGGTCTTCTGACTTGTGCATATATTTAACAGCAGCTTTATAAGTCATTTTAGGTCCTTTACTGTGCGTAAACAAGAACACTGTCACGAAACGTTTTGGATACGCGCACCCATTTCGGAAATTATGTGTTCTTGTCACAATGGAAAGTAATACTGGTGTCTCAAGCACAAAGCGTAGTAGTTTCCCTCACCCTTCTACAAATATCACAGTAATGGAGCCTCCTAGTAATTTTCTCTTAAAGCAATCCAGCCTACGCTCTTGTGTGACTAACTATATCCTAGAAAAGGCGGTGATGTGGCAAGTAATGAAGAGAATTGGCATTTCGTTTATTCATGGACAATTTTTGTTTAAGTTTAAAGCTATTGAAGACCTGCAAAAAGTAAACTTGTGTGGAACATTAAGAGTGACCAGAAAATATATTCCACCAGAAATGAAAACGTTGATAAAAAAGAAGATATTCATCGGCAACTGCAGATTTTGGTTGTCCTTCGCCAAAGTCGCCACTAAGAAATAATCGACCAAATTTTGAGAACCACTCATAAAGGTTTCTCAAAACTATGATGACGATTTGAAATTGTAAAAATTTGTCACGCGATAATCTACTCTACTTAATTCTATTTCTTCTCCTTCTGTTTCCAGTCGAGTGGTCTTTGTTTCAAAGCAGTTTTATAAAAACCGTATCAATCAATTGCAAATTTTAATTGGCGGAAATTTTTGTAGTAACCCACGTATAAGATCTATGTAAAGATTTGGTTTTAAGTTTTATATGGTAATTACGATATTTTATTTTTGATGCCCTGCCTATTCTATCCTACTGTGGGGTAAAAGAAAAGTGATATCTGACGAAAACAAAAAAAAATCGTTTAAAAGTCACAAACATTAAACAAATGAGTAGTACAAGTATGTACTGGTAAATTATCTTATAATAGTTCAGTGTTCGTCTATATATCAAAATTTGCCTCCGTAAGGAATCATTATCAGATTTGACCCCAACATATTTCCTAAATATTGCTTATTTAAAATGTAGAAATACAAATCACCAATTTTAAGCCTTTATCGACGGGACTTTGTAAGCTATTCATTAATGAAGAATATTTGACTGGTTAAAGTTATTTAATTAAATTACTGATTACGCTATGGAAAATTACTAAATTTTAAAATAAAAAATCAGTTTTCTATAGGTATAAATAATGCCTTGACGTTGTGCGCCTCGCTCAAAGAAAAACTAATACATACATATAACAATAATGCGCACCAAGATAACTTTGTCAATTTATTGTATGCTTACAGTATATATATACCTGTTAAGTATTTGTACTTACTTGCTTAACGCACTATTATAAAGTAATGTTAATCTGTTTATAATAGTTATTCTTGGAAATAAATAGTTAAGGGAAATTCATTGTCAAATTTTTGATATCCACAAGAGACTTCTATATTGATATAACAAAATGTAAAAATGTAAATTAAGAAATACATGTCATTATCGCAAAAAATGTTTGAAAATGTGACCATTAATTTAAAGTGAATGCTATTATTATCTCATCAGCTGTTACGTACAGATATTCTAATTATACTTAAATTTCCATAACGAAATATACTGAAATGTGCCTACTTAAATAATTTTCCCACAGTAATATATTATAATTAAAAAATATTTAGACAGAAATCAGTTCATATATCTAATACTAAATCGTAGTTGATATCTAATGCATAAAATAGCTACGAACGAACCTAGTACATATATAGATATTTTCAAATATTTTCCTGAACTCAATCTGTGTAAGAATACATTACATCATTTTTACTAATTCTTGAAACAATAATAAAAGAGAAGGCATTGAGTCGCGCCAAAGCTCAAGGAAATTGAATAATTTATTATTTGAAAACGATTTACATTTTCTGGAGTTTTTTGTATATATAAAATAAGAATGCAATTAATTAAAGATCAACCTAACTTGTACGAAGAAAAAGTATAAAAACAAATTTCGATACTTTTTACTTCCACATAACTTTAAAGTACTTTCCGTTTCCTACTAAAATAATAACTACTGCTATCCTGCAAGATTTCTAATCAAAATTATTTATTTCCGTAGGTACTAGACCGCAACATCATAACTGCATTCAGGACGTTCAAGATATAAATTCCCGCAATTACATCGGAAACCGTAAATGCATAATAAAGCTATGAACATCCTTGAAATCAAGTTTCCCTGGGAAAGTGAAACTGTTACTACATAAAGATAAATTATGGAATAGTTTGCGAGATAATAACCTACTTAAAATCAAGGTAAGAAGATAGATATAAAGTAATAGAATATAAATCTACATGATTTCGCTTTCTTAAATTTTCTTAAACGTTTTGATAAAATGTGCTTTATTCTGTTTAAATGAGTTTGCTAGAATGCTCTCGGCAAATTCAAAATTCATATTTAAATTGGATATAAAACCTACAATGTAAGTAAATCGACATTACTATTATTATATCCAAATGAAGCTGAAGTAATCATACTGTAAACAGAGTCATAAAATGTTAAACTTGTGAAATATCAGAGCAAAAACCTCATTAATACTAAAATCACCTTGTTTCCAGTGAGATGTGAAAACACAACATAAGCACAATCTTGAAAATCTTTTATTATAAACGTTAAAGTAGTCCTCATTGACCTCGATACATTTAGATAACCTTGTTTTCCACAAATCAAATGCTGCTCGCCATTACTTTTTCAGAATACTGTAAAATACTGGTTAATTGCTAGCGTAATCTCGTTCTTTAAATAAAATTTTCGGTCTCGAAGGTACTTTTTTCATCAAACTAAACAAAAATTAAAAATTACACACATAGGCAGATGCTCACGCGGACTCTATTTTCGCCCAAGTAATCAACAGTAGCACGTGCCGAATGCGACGATGCATTGCCGTGATGCAACAAAAGCGACCCCTTACACTAAGTGCTCCAAGAATTTTAGGTAAGCATTTGTTGATATGTAGGTGACTACACGTTCTTCTAATTTAACGATTTAACTAAATCAGTGCTTCTAAATAAGATGGCGTACTTAACTTTTTTCATGGCACGTTGCTTTCTTGGTGTTGTCGATATTGGATTATCTTAGTGAATACATACACGGTATTCCTGTCGAGTTGGTGCATTATAGGTTGCATCACCTGGCACGATTTTGGAAATAATTCCATGACCACCGCTTTCTAATATCATATTCGGAATTTCCTCACTGATTCTTACAGGGTCTAATTTTTGAAACTCCTTTAACTGACAAACAACTTTATTCATCCGCAGTTCTGCGGTTTTACCTCACGTGATTTGTCAATTAGGGAACTCCGAACTCATTTAAATTCAGCAAACCTCTGAGGAGTGGTTGCCATTGATGACTTTTCTGCGTAAAAACCTAAAGTTACTGATTCCATGCACTAATTTTCAACTAAACCGCACTTAAAATCGTAATAAATTAGTACACGAAAATTCTCTCTACTCAACTCCATTGCATTTACGAATTAAACAAATTTTTGTTTCTAACACATCGGATTTGCATTCAATAACATTGCAAGACTAAATTATCTGAAAACATGCTTCCTTTTTATAATATCGGAGTGGCCTTCGTATGTATGTATGTAAGTACTTTTATTTTTCAACTGGAGCATAAAACGGAAAGCATTTACATTAAAAAAAATCTGCAGATATAAATTCCAGAAAATGTATCAAAAAATGTGGACAACTAAACTACTTTTTTGCACTTTTGGGACTAAAACGCCTTTTTAGTCACTTTCTTCGGCCTTTTTGATTTCAAATTTTTCGAAAGTGCAAAAAATAATGTATATACCTCGAGACTAAAAGTGCTTTTTAATCCTCTCTCGGGATTAAACGAAGCACTTTAGTCGCTTGGTATATAATATACTATTAATCTATTTCTCAATCATAATCGTCTTTATAGGCCCACAAATGCGGGCATAATTCGGACTTTATGGCACAGATTTGTTGCCTATCAAAAGACTAGAGAATTGAGCAACACAGTAGACTGTGACAAATCAGCTACTGTTCGATATTTTCATTCCATGGGAAAAGTTCAAAATTTGTGTGTATAGGTATAGTACATTTTGAGATAAACAGCATAAATCAGCATGTTATCATTTAGGGTTTCCTTGTTTAAACGTAAGACATTATTATGCATCTGACGAGATGAAGAAGACACCATCTAATATCAATTGCTTTCGAAGAATGTTGCCATCAACTTTATGCGGTACTTTTGGCGGCAATTCATGGAATTTGACCGAGAAGGTAGAATCAAATAATACTGTACCACGTTAGTGTTCGTTTACATTTTGCTGAAGTTACAAATTGAATCAATCACAATTTCATCTTTTCCGCTATTTATCAACAATCTTTGCGAAGTTATTACCTTTAATAAAGACAATAGCCTTCAAGAATGACTCGATGAATTTATCTTCAAACCTCTAGATTTCTTTAGACGTAGAATCGAGAAACTATCTAAACAGTGGAGAATATATTATTGAATAGTTAGTGTATTTTTTTTGCTTAAACAAATCCATTTCCAATTTAACAAAAACGTTAAGAAATTAAGCATCACCCTGACATATCTCTATAATGAATAGTTGGATCCTCGCTAAAGAAAACTTCTCAATAATTTTTTTAAATAAAAAATTTAGTATTTCCCCATCTTAATAAAATATTCTTCAATATCCAATGCATGACGTAATTGTAGAAAGTATTGGTAGGAAACTACGATATAAAATTATTAAAAATTGTAGGTTAGAGTATTTCTGGTGGGCGCATTAAAGATTAATTTTTAACGCTAAACTAACTGCATGACAACCACTATTGAACTACTCAGAACAGTAAAAAAATAATGGAAATACCGAAGTGTGGATTTTGAATGTTTTATGAAATAACTTATGGACTTTGATTGCTTTTACCAAGGACACTTTATTTTAAATGCCTATTTATAGGCAGTGTGGACAGTTTTTCTTAGGTTTGATTGCACCGTTTTACAATACTTTTGCTTTACTATAAGATGGCAACGCCATTTCAACTTGGGTAAAAATGTAACTTTTATCATTATTCCCGTGTACCCCTCAAATCTTAGTTGTTATGGAAAGCAAGGTTTAAATGACATTGAAATTTACTACGTGTTAAAACGATAACTTGTCGACGAGCTAAGCAAAGTTGTGGGTTTTATAATTCATAAAATCCCAAAACTTTTAGGTTCATATCTTACCAAAAACCAAAACACAAAGATGAGATAAAAAGGGAGAAATACCAAATTTATGTAAATTGCAAATTATCTGAAAGTAATATAACTGTCCTGCAAA
Source organism: Phrixothrix hirtus (assembly GCA_024586415.1). Lineage (NCBI taxonomy): Eukaryota > Metazoa > Arthropoda > Insecta > Coleoptera > Phengodidae > Phrixothrix > Phrixothrix hirtus. The sequence goes on from JAHWXV010845544.1 coordinate 5,842, forward strand.
CTATAAAAGCTTTTTTGCACTTCCAGGACCAAAAAGTCACATTAGTCATTTGTTTCCTTGACTAAAGCACCACTTGTAATATTTTAAAATTTTACTTTAGTACCAAAGGAATTAAAGTAGGTACTTGAAATCCCGCATAAACAAAGTGAATCCGTATCAACAAAAATTAACCAATTAAAATTACCTATTGCCAAAAGCATTACTGTAGCGCTGCGTGAATAATATTTGAATATCATTTGCCGTGAAGCATACACTGATAAATCGGATAAATTGCCAATGTCAAAATCATGGAATTTTACTTTCTTTGGCCCTTTTTATTTCAAATTATTCGAAAGTGTAAAAAATAATCTATATACCTCAGGTCTATAGTGCTTTTCAATCTCTGGCGAGATTATTTCTTTCTCGGGATTAAAAGATGCACTTTAGTGCGTTGGTACATATATACTATTAAATATTCTAATAAATAGAATATTTCCTTACAGTCACATTTAATTCATTTCAATTTGAAATGACTGGGATTATTTAATGTCTATATAAATGCAGTATAAAATTTTTCCTTATTAAAGTAAATTGATTTTATAGAAGTTCAGATTTGATATAATAAATTGTACACATATGGAATTCACTTTGCTTAGAGCAATATTTACTAGTTTTATTTCAGTTTGGTTTGATTTTAGCACTACATCTTACTATTAAGAGCTAGACGATTTAAAAGAACGAATACATCTTAATATGCCTTATGATAAATAAAAAGCATACAGAATATGCAACGCTATTCTAATGTCCAACATTAAATTAAGGACAATGATGGAAAGAACTAGAACGGAAACATTTAGCTACTACAGTGTATAAGAAATGCGTATTTAAGTAAAACAATAACTACAAATTACCCTACTTCCGAGTATGTCTCTACATAGAATTAAATATATTTCTTTAACTTTGTACAACGGTTTATATAAATAACTTTTAGAAAATTTGTTTTTCAATTAAATCAAGTTCTTTTACAATTTCAATTCATAGGTATTAATACACGGTATATGAAATAGTATAAATTTACATATTTTTGTTATAAAACCTATACCCACTTAAGATTTTCTGTAACGCGTATCAATATTTCTTCTTCTCTACAGTACTATTATAGATATTGTATTAATAATAAAATATTTTATGAACAATTGTATTAGTTATTTTTTTAGTTATTTTGAACAGCATCAATATTTCTTCTTCTCTACAGTACTATTATAGATATTGTATCAATAATAAAATATTTTTTGAACAATTGTATTAGTTATTTTTTTAGTTATTTTGAACAGCAGCCTCTAAAATTACAAACCTCTTACTTTAATCCCGACCGCATCTAGAGCAACAAACAATTATCACATCTAAAAAAAGAATTGCTCAAACTGTTGCGTGTTCTAACACTTTTATAATAATTGATAGTAAAATTACGCATTCTAAGATGTAATATTGATATTTTCGTTAATTTAGCAAGATTTTTCCAAGGTTTGAGTTTAAGAGGTTTTCACTCATCAAAAGGTTGTAAACTAGCTTTTTTAAAACTATAAAATATTTTCATAAGCAGTTCTGTACTAAAAAGGAACCTTGCGAGTGTATCTTTCCGATTTTAACAAATTTTAGAACAACTAAAATTTAAAGAGCCATATTTTTTTATCAATTCTTCAGCCGCTTCAAAGGGGTGAAAATATTTTGCAGGTTCGTATAATATATGATCCAATTCGAACGATACAAGTACAAAATATCCCCTTTCGTATCAAATGAATATTAAATTTTTTATGCTCATACCTTGTTTTAAGGATGAAAGCTACCATTAAGAGAAATCAAAATTGTCATAAATATTATCTAATCCAAAGTAATTTATTTGAAAAAATATGTCGTAAAGAAGGTAAAATAAAATTTACGGACTTTTAAATTTTCGTTGGAAATTGATTACACGGACACTAGGACATTAAGTCGAATTAAAACGAGTTATTGCACTACCATTTCTATGTCTAATACTCAAGAAAGACAAGTGAACTTAGAAGTTATTTAGATTTTGTCCCGAATGTTAGCAACGCCCTGATAAGGGCAAACAATAACTGTTCATATGTATACGGTGCATTTAAAATAGGATTCCCAACATCAATATATACTGCTTTTAATAAAAAAAAATGCAACACCTACTATTTGTTGATTAATTTTATAGAAATTTTTACAGAAATTGTAATACATTATGAAAATAAAGGAATTCGATTTTGAACATGAAATGGTAACAGTTATTTAATAATGAGTTGCCTCACTGTGATTAATTATGCAATCATTTACTCGCTGAAATGCGCGTTCAATCAGATAATCAACATCGACTTGTGGTAAGTTATCCCACGCCTCTTGAATGTATGTCAAAGATCAGTTAAATTATCCGGAGGTTGGGTTAAATGTCCCTGTCACAGTCCATCGGACACAAGTCAAGAGACCGCGCATACCATAGCATCACTACCACATTAGCTTCTTCCAGATAGTGTGTTGTAACCCTTTCCGTATGTGGGCGAGCATTATCTTGTTGAAATAGTGATTAATCAACCCCCAAAGATATGGTACTATAACGGGCTCCAACACATTTACTATGTAACTGGCATCGTTTAAATTGACATGAATGAAAACAAGGGGTGATCTACTGCCATAACATATTACACACCAAACTATCACTCCATGTGTAAGGGCAGTGTGATGTTTAATAGCACGTTCCAAATTTCTATGTTCTCCACGTAGACGTTTGCCTCTTTTTCTCCCATCTTGCGCCCACAAATAAAAAGGGGCTATTCACTGAACACTGCCTTATACCACTCTTGTACCCTATTAATTCGCTCAGTACACAACTCCGGCGTGCGCGCGCGATAATGTGGAGTAAGAGATCGGCATAAAAGTGATCGGTAGGAACGAAGCCCAAAAGATCTTATTCGGCGATATACAAATGCTATTGAGCGCCTTAGTTCTAAAGTTTCCAGCCATTGATTTCTCACTACACATATTGTGGAAAACCCGTCTCTTAATGCTGAATTTTTTAGATGGCATTCTTCACGAGCAGTAATCGTCCTTTAAGGGTCGTCTTCAGTTTAGGGAATAGGAAAATGTTACAACAGACATTTCTGGAGAATAGTGGTCTTGAGTTTCACCAAAAAATGCATGAATAATGCATTGTCATGGTGTAGAACCCATGAGTTTTCTTTCCGTAGTTCGGGCCGCTTTCTTCGGATAAACACACGGAATTTGCGCACAACATGTAGGTAATACTCTGTATTAGCTGTGCAACCTGTCGGTAAAAATTCAAAATGTACAACTCTATTGTATCAAAGAAAACGGTAAGAAGAGCCTTCACGATCTCGGCTCCTAAGAATACTTCCAGTGCGATGATTGAACCTTTGTTTTGACGTCATAGCCAAACATCCATGTTTCGTTATCGGTTCTAACGCGTTGGAGTAATTCTGAGTCGTTGATGACGTCAGCAAGCATTTGTTCGGCGATTTCTACACGATACTGTTTAGTTGAAAATTCAGAAGTGTCGGAACGAATTTAGCTGCCACTGGTTTCATACCCAAAACATTAGTAAAAATTGCTTCGCATGAGCAGTACGATATTCTTAGCTCTTCAGCAACCCCTCTAATGGTAATTCATCGATTAACAAACAAAATCCCTTTTAGTTTTTTAACATTTACATCGTTGTATGAGGTGCTAAGACACCAAGACTTGTCATCATCGTTAACGTCTTCGCAACCTATTTTAAAGCGTTCGTACCATTCGTAAGCACGTACTTGGAACATAAAGTCGCAACCAAAGGCTCTTTATAACATTTTGAATGTTTCGTTGCACTTAATTCTGTTTTTAACACAAAATTTTAAACAAATTCTTTGCTTCAACATGTCGCCACACCAAGATCGCAAAATGCTCTCCAAAGCGTATTACTTCATGGCTCACCAAAAACAAACTGAAAATTGCACCGGTCTAAAACTTGGTGCATACTTCACTGGCAGTACTGCGAACTTGAAAAAGGAACATTTAACCAAATCGATACACTACAATGCGCGCAATTCGAAAATCCTCGTTTTTTTAATCGCACCACGTATACAAAAAAAATCATGATATCGCTGGAATTTTGTTTTCAAATTTTAATCACTTTCTTTTAATATCGCATTACAACTTCTGTGAAAATTTGAATACAATTACTTCATAAATACTAGATGTTGTATTTTTTCAAAGTCAAAAGGTTTGTATAAACATCTGGTCTAAAACGCATTCCTCTTTATATTACTCAAATAATGGTAAAAGGCAATTATACAAAATTTTGGTCATTTGTTCTTTAACCCCGGCAAAGATGGTTAAATGTTGGCTATTAAAATCATAGCCGCCCATTTTAGAAAAGCAAGGATGTTTCGCCTTGTAACTTTTATAAATAGTTTCTTCTGATTTTTCCCGTAAATTTGGAAATTTCGGTGTTTTTATATAAAAAAGGCGCTGTTTGTTTAAATCGATGTTGGCAACCGTTTTCAAGTACTGAGTTTGAAAAAGCTCAAGGAACAATACAAAAATGTCAGAGGTTATTTGAACAAAACAGTTAAATTATCAACGACCAAATTATTTAAGAAGTGGAATTAATCACGATTTCTTATCTTTCGTGAAATTCGAAGATTTTTTTTAGGTTTTCCAGGTTTTCAAGGATTATTTACATGGAAAACTAGTAATTAAATCTTTTTGAAAAAGTGACACTTTTCACGAATAAATAAATTTGTAGATTTGTAGATGTGTATTAGATTGGATACACACTTTATGTTTAATAACTATTAGTGTACAGACGACAGGCAGCTGCACTAGTTTGTTGTTTTATCACAGACATCTTGGTTGTATAAAAATTCCAAGATAATAACAATAAATCCTTACGCCTACTTAGTGGAAAAATTAAAAACAAAAAAGAATCCAGGAACCAACCAAAATTCCCTGAAATTTGGTTTTCGCTAACCAAGATATATTCCCTGCTAATTCCAGGATTTCCAAGTTAGTAGACGCCCTATTTGACTCAACTATGACTACTTGGAAGGAAAATATTTGCCTTATTTCAGGGCTTCTTAATGGAAAAACATTAAGGAATGTATAACAAGAAATCATGGATAGTTAGTACCACGTTTGCAACTAAAAAATGGATATGCCAAATTTTAATGAAATAAAATACGCAAAGGTAGAAACATTGTAAGTTTATCAAAGTACAAGATCTATTATAACAATACCAAAAATAAATCGCAATAGTAATTCGAAGTGGTTACTCCGTTTCTTTTAAAAATAAGAAAGCTTTATCATACTTCCAGGTATGCGTTTTCAATTATCTAGCACAAAACCCAGAGAAGAGAATGTTGTCAGAAGAATCTGAATGGAAGTATGAAATTGGAAAAGGTGGCATCGAATGTGCATGGAAGAGGTTGAAAGGACTCGTGGCAGAATGTGCAACTAAAGTATGTGGAGTGAGTACGATTGAAAAGTCGAAAAAGAACGCATGGTGGAATGATGCCGTGAAAGATGCAGTAAAGGAGAAGAAAGAAA
>JAHWXV010845623.1:0-21893 GCA_024586415.1 Phrixothrix hirtus
TTTCCTTTCGGTAAACTTTCCTTTCGGCGAATTATCCTTTCGACGAATTTTCCTTTCGACGAATTATCCTTTGGATAAACTTTCCGTCGGTGAATTGTTTTCGATGAATTTTCCTAGATCCTTCACTTTTACCCTCAGATTTTAACATGTATTTCTTAAATCAAATTCCGGATTATGACAGAGATCCATCTACTTTATCTGGATTTGCAATGTCTGTAAAAATTATTACAGATCAGTTCTGCGCAAGAAACCATTTAGACTACATTAATAAACTCATTCTTTCTGGCATCAGAAATAAATTAGAAAAACAAGCACTCGAAATTATAACGAGCTGATTACGAGAGTTAGCAAGAATTAAAAAATATATTAATTGATAATTTTGGAGACCAAAAGTCCGAAACTAATTTACTGATAGACCTTACTGGATTAAAAAAAAATAGAGATGACTCCATTCAATTTTATAATAGAATTCAAACGTAACTAGCAATGTATAGCAATAAAGTGTCACTAGGCAATGAACCTGAAGTGATAAAAAATTTTAAGCTTGATCAAAACTACACACTTATGTTAGCGGCTTAAATGACAATTTATGCTCATTTATAAGAAGTCGAAACCTTGATTCACTAGAATCTGCCATTAAAATCGTCAGAGAAGAGATCGATATTAGATACTTTCAAAATCAAAATAGATCTAATCATCTTAACCATTTTCAAGAACCCCCAAGCCAAAATCTGCATTCTAAAAATCTTCATAACCAAAAACCAAATTTTCAAAAACTCATAACTCAAAACTTTTGTACTAGGCCTTTCCAAAATCAAAACAATCAATCTATCCCAAAACGCACTGACCCTGTTTCAAATGACTTTAACCAATCCTGAAATTTTAAATACAAGTTATAAATTATAAACCCACACATCGACCAGAACCTATGGATATAAGTATAAAAGACCCACCACTGAATAAATAACTAATCCAAATAAATTTCGCAACGCAATGCAAAATTCCCAAAGCTCAAACATAATTAAACAGTCTAATCAATCACGTAACTTTATGACGGAAGAATTGTTCTATCATAACGACAATTCAAACCAATCCGAAATAAATTATTGCCACGAATATTACAATCATAATTATACAATCAACCTTGTGATGAAACTAATCATCAAGAAAATCTTGAAAATTATGATAATAACCCTGAAGCTTTTAACCAATATAACAACGATAATGCTGAAGATCATAGTGATGTTTACGAGGATGTAAATTTTTAATTAAAATCTCGGAAAAATTACAACATTTCGATATTAACCCTAAATCCAATTTTCCATATATTTTAATTCCCTCAACCGGAGAACAATTACTAATTGACACCGGCAGTTCGAAAACAATCATATCACCTGAATTCGCGTTAAATCACTTTCGAGATTTTATTTTTAAACAATCTTTCGAAATCACAACCTTCCATGGTACCACTAAACATCATTATGTAGCTAACCTACCAATTTTAAATTTATTTAGTGGACCCGGTACACATCTTTGCTATTTATTTAATTTTAATGAAAAATATGCTGGATTAATAGGAACCGACTTACCTTTAAAACTAACAGCTTCGATAGATTATAAATGGATACATATACAAACAGACAAACCTACAGTCCCATTTTTTTACAATCCCTCTAAAACACAACTAGAAAGCCTAAAACGTAATGAATGTATTTTTCCATAGTTTTATCAAACAAATTTATATACCATCTCGTACTGAGACTTTTATAACATTACCAGCAGTAGGAAAAAATGGAACAAAAATTTCCCCAAAAATAGAATTTAATAAAAACTTAACAATGCCATCAGCTTTAGTAAAACAATACAATAATTGGATTAAAACGAGGATTTTAAACACTTCAGATGAACCGTAAACAATAAATCTTTATAATATTATATACTTGGAGAATTTTACTACAGACGAAATTAAATTAAATACTTTAGATATAAATAGTTTTAATTTAACTAATGATTTAAAAAAAACAAATAAGGTTTTAAATGAAAACCTAAAAATAATTTGAAAACACAACATCTCAATGATGAGGAAACCACACTTCTAACAAATTTATGTTTCAAATACAAAGACGTATTTCATTCACCCGATATCCCTCTAACAACTACGAATTTAACTAAACACCAAATAAGAACTAAAACAGATTCACCCATATTTTCAAAAACGTATAGATACCGTCACATCCATCGTGAAGAAGTAAAAGAACAAATAAAAAAAGTGCTGGATCACGATATTATGGAACCTTCTGAGTCACCTTACAATTTTTCAACTTGGGTCATCCCCAAGGAAATGAACGCCTCTGGTAAAAAGGAATGGCGAATAGTCATCGACTACTGGAAACTCATTGATAATGAATCAACACCCATGGGTAAATGAACCATTCAAAGAAAAATATCAAAAATCTCTAGCTACCACAATATGTACACAAATTACATTATCACCAGCAATAGATATTTCGGAAAAACCAGTACAACATTTTAAAAATCAAATAGAATTTGCAAAATCGACCTTATCAAAATAGATTAAAATTAATAAATACGATGGAATCACACACTACACTGTATACTTAAATGACATAGATAAATTGGAAAAATTTTAATGAAATACTTATTGAACGCTGTCAACCCAATGCTCATTATTACTGTTACTTTCCAAATGACATGCTACATCTAGAATTTTCAAATTTCATACGAATCGTTACTAACGAAAACACACCTAAATTTCATAAATGTACTTCACAAGTCACCTATATTATAGAACAAGTACAACGTCAAACTTAGATTTAGATTATCATCTTGGAAATATCAATCATCGTGGAATTAATGAAACGGTAGAACACCTTAAACGTAAATATTCTTGGAGAACAATTCCCAAAGAGATAACAGAATTTATAAATAAATGTTAAATTTGTAAAACTTAAAAATATAATCCAAATTCAATCAAACAACCTTTTTAACTTACACCCTCAAATAATATACCTTTTCATACATTCCATGGTGACATATTCAAAATTGGAGAAAGAAACTACTTAACTATTCTAGACGCTTTTTCAAATTTTGCGCAAACTTACCCTCTTAAATCGCACAATTTAACAGATCTAATAGAATAATTATCTAATTATTTTTGTACATTCACTACACCTGCAATTATCATAGCTAACGGAGAATTTAATAAGACAATTTTTAAAGATTTTACAGCCATTCATAAAATACAATTACATATAACCACTTCACACCATCATCAATCGAATTCACCAATTGAACGTTTACATTCCACTATCATAGAACACTATCGATTGTTAACACAAATACCAGAAAATGAAAATACAAAATATTGCATCTTAAATTACAATCATACCATTCATTCAAATCTTAATTTTACTCCTTTCGAAATAGTTTTTGGACATACCGACAGTAAAACCCCTTTTGATTTAGATTACAATAAGTGCCACTACCACGATTATTTAGCTGTAATAAATCAAAAATGAAAAACCTTTATCAAATTACAGAACAAAAACAAAATGAAACAAAACAAAATCGTAAAAATAAAACATTTAAAATAGTTTTTGGACATACCGACAATAAAACTCCTTTTGATTTAGATTACAATAAGAGTTACTACCACGATCATTTAGCTGAAATAGATCAAAACTGAAAAACCTTTATCAAATTATAGAACAAAAAAAAATGAAACAAAACAAAATCGTAAAAATAAAACATTTAGAATGGGAAACAAAGTATGCGTTAAAACAAATTTCAGAAATAAAAAAGAACCTAAATTCTTAGGACTTTTTATTATTACCGCCATATTAGAACATAACGCTTATGAACTATTGACAGGAAAAAATGACCACAAAATTATTAGACACGCTAACGAATTATTCACATTTCAGACAAAATATGTTCCCCTACGGAATCCTCATCATCTGCACACTAGTAGCAGCCGACTTCACCATTCAAAATCTAAAAGACAATCCTGGACTTTATCCACTAGGCCTAGGTAATGGATTATTAAAGGAAAACGAATGAACCCTCATCAAAATTATAGATTATACACGTATGTTAGAAAATTATGATAGCCTTAGAACAAACATTGTAAAAATACTTCAATTTCAAAAAATCTTAGTAAGATTTTCTAACGGTGATATTTAGATATGTTTACAATCAAGTCAGAATTAACTAAACATCAACATGGATATCTACCAAATAAATCTACGGTTACAAATCTGTTAACATTTACGGATCACATTGCAGAAAATATCCACAATGAATCACGAGCTGTCGTTATCTATTTAGATGTAGCAAAAGCTTTTGATAAAGTTCCGTTTGCGATGTTGTTAAAAAAATGAAAAGGGTTCGGTTTTTCTAAAGATTTAATTAAATTTTTTGGATCCTACCTTTCTAACAGAATAATGCATGTACGTTTCAATAACCTTTCTTCGGAAACGTTTATGCCCTCTCTGGGGTCCATCAAGGATCAACATTAGGACCGTTATTATTTTTATTATTTATTAATGATTAGACATTGTGTACAACCTTTACCAAAATACTAATTTATGCGGATGCCGTTAAATTATATAAAAAGATCGACAATACTTACGACTGCATGCAGAATGACTTAATCAAATTATCTGAATGTTATAACATAAATTCTCTAGAGCTAAATAGTACTAAAATCAAAATAATGTCCTTTAGTTGCAAAAAATATAAAACTATTCAATTTGACTATAACATAAATAATATATTTCTAACTAAAGTTAATGAAATTACTGACAGTTTTAAATTCAATCGACATATTGAAATACTTGTAAAAGATGCACGACGTTCTATGGGATGGGTACTTAGGAATAGTAAAAATTTCTCTGCATAAGTTACCAACGTTTTATATAATACGTATGCGCGTTCTAAATTAGAATATGCGGCGGTCATATGGAAGCCAAACCTTTTTGTAGAGGATGATCGAACCGAAGAAGTTCGAAAATGCTTTCTAAGAAATTTGCATTATAAAACGTTCGGTATTTTTCCAATTTTAAAAACCATATTTCGTATAATGAATTACTTTATAAATTTCAAGTCAAAAGATTCGATACTAGACGCAAATTAGCATCCGTATTAATTGTTAGCAAAACGTTTCACCTTCAAATTGATTGTGAACAGTTGCTGAACAAATGTAATACTGTAGTTCCTAACATGAGGTCCAGGATTAAGCACGATCTATTCAAAATTATTACTATTAACACTTGTTCCCCAATTGAAATGATTTTAAATGACATTAATAGTTTATCTAAACAACACAAATTTGATATTTTTCACGACACACTAAATTTTACTATAATGACTTGTAAATGATACTAATGATACTATTTCAATATTTTATATTTTAAGGTCACCAATTTATATGCATTTTATTTAGGTTTCGTTTATCATGTAATCTGTTATTCCTGTAAAAGGCCTTTTCTGCTGTTGGAAATAAATTCATTATTATTATTATTATTATTATCATCTTACTTGTAATAATACAATATTTAGGGTCAGGTGATATAACATTTAACAATGAAAATTTATTATTAATAATACAAAAACGTCTAGAAGAAGCAGATGAACTTGTAGAACAACTATTTCCAGAAAATAATCACGTAATAACAAAACGCGGACTCATTGACGGATAAGGAACCGTATTTAAATTTTTAACAGGCAATTTAGACGCTAGAGACAGTGAAAGGTGTGAAACTATGATTAAAACATCTGGTGCGAAACAACACACAACTTTCTCTTACACATTTTAAATTTAATTTGAATTTATTGACATTAGTTACTTTCCCATACACCGAAATTGTAAACTTTAAAATTAATTTAAAAGTATAAATAATTCATCCATTCATAATTTCCTTTATACATGTACAGAGTTTTATAATTAAATTTTGAACTCGTTTAAAGCAAAAATAATTATTGATTTAAATAGAAAGTAATTAAGTATGTAAATAATGCACACAAATCATTAAAATGTTAATTTATTTTTATTTTGAGGGCGATAATTGGAACGGTCACTCATCCAAGTTACTCGCCAGACAAAACCTTGCTTAACTAGAGATTTTCATCAATAACTCACTTCAAGGAATTTTCTCAGAGAAATAAATTAGTTCGTGTAATATAGCATTATGGCTCTAAGGTGGTATTAAACTTGTACATAAAATGTCCTTTTCTACAACGTTTAGTTTTCGAGATATCTTGACCACATACGTACACACACACACACACACACACAAACACGCACACACACACACGCGCGCGCCCACACACACACACACACACACACACACACACACACATACGTACACACAGACCAATTTCTAAAAACATATGTTTTTCGAATTCAGGGGACCCGAAAACGTGTATTTCCGTTAAAAACTGGACATCGAAAATTTTGACCGAAAACACAACTTTCTCTATACTATATTTCATATGCGTAAGATAAGGTAAAAATTACAAAAAAAATCAAGAAAAGCACTATACTGTACTAATTGAGTAAACCCAAATAGTAAATAATACGATTTCTGTTGTAAATAACTTCGCCACAAATCAAGAATTATTAAATAATAACATTAATAAAATTGTACTGACAAATCAACATTTAGAAGCAATTTCTAAAACGCACACATCTAAATTATTGCCAAATCAAATCAATCATTCTCTAAGCCTTTTCATAACCACTTGTCAGGAATTAGAAAACGCCCTAACGTTTGCCCAAAATCAACAGACACATGTATCTCTAATAAGGAACAATGATTTAATTAATAACTTAAATAAAATCCAAATTTATTTGGAAGAAAAGTAATAAAAGACTTTGCAACTTCCCTATGCAATTCATCTACGAAATTTACATTTATATGAATCCATTATTACGACCAAAGCTTACAAAATAGAAAATAGAATTACTTTTTTTTGAGATACCTCTAATTTCTAAAAATAAACAATATCAACGTATTAGTCTTATTCTCTTTCCAATATATGTATATAATCAATTTAGAATGATTATTCCCGATTATAATACCCTATATTATTTAATACTAAAAATAGTATCCCAGTTAAGATAGATCATTGTAAACCGATAACGGCAAATACTTATTTTTGTATCCAAAACAATCATTTTGAGATTACAAACGACAAATTGCGTGAAACACAATTGTCATCAATCAATCCTGTATAGTTTATATGTTTAATTTAACTAGCATAGAAATTTCAAAAATAAATCCCACAACTTCTTTAATTGCAACGCCATTCAAAACTGTCTTAGACATTAAATGACGACCAAATAAAGCAAGAAGAGAGCTATATGGTTCAAATATTATTCATTTGACACCTCAATGTACTATATCCATAAACCAGAACAGATTACTGTTTATCGCAAAAACCACGCCCAATAAACATACGAATTTTCAAATGTTCAACATCAATCGCTTATATCCTAGAGGAAATAATATAACATTACATTAGTAAAAATAGATGTAATTCCAATTAATACAAAGAATCTAATCGATGATCCTATTAAATTAAATAAACAAATTGAGAAATTAGAATCAGAAGACTCATTTATAAATAACAATTATTTAAGCGTATTTACTATCATTATAATTGTAATAATCTCCTTACTACTCGTAAGCTTAATATTATATTGTTATATTAAGAAAAACAATTTAAAAATTAAAATAATTGAATTTTTAACTAAAAACCCTATGAATAATGGAAATATAGAAAGAAAAATAAGCATTGTAAGACTCAAAGTACATGAATTATTATAAATAATAGATGTTGTATTAATCATTAACATTAACAATAAAAATGAATATGTATAATTACAAACTATTTTGTATTTTATATCTTGTATTATGTATACATATTAAATCCTACTCTAAATCAATAATATTACTCTACTTTAACTTTAATAATTTTTCACCGTTATTAAAAGTTCTTTGAGGGGAGAAATTACATATGCATTTAATCCTAGAATCGGCAAGATAAAACACTTATCTTGTGGTAGATAACAATTAATCTAGAGTATATATATATGAATGTTAAGTTAATTAAAATTAGTTCTACTCGTTATTTACAAATTGTAAGCACGTATTTTACTCTGCGTATTTTAATAGGTATTTAAACTTGTTAACTCCAATGTTATGTCATTTCTCCATTTTTAAATAAAAATAAAGTTTCTAAAAAGGTAGTTTCGCGTTTTATGAACGAAACTCGTGAAGCGCTGAATCTATAATTTTACTTATGTATAAATCCTAATTAAAAAATAGAAATATTAGTTCATAACAAGGTAAGTATCTTAAAATAATCCAAAATATTAATACAAGATAATCTGCATTAATCAATAATGTTACTCGTTGTATTCAAAGAGATTACGTCATGAGAAGGGACTGAAAATCAACCAAATCAGCTGTTAGATTTATCTTCGTACGCGTTGGCTACTGTGTAACGGGAGTCATTTAAGGTTACTGAATTTATTGATCCATCGTAGGAAGTAGCAAGCGAATAATGAGGTGAGTAACCATTTCAATAGATAATAGTTAATAGTTCGTTGAAACATTATGAGTTATTCAGGATATGGAATACGTATAAAAAGATATTTAAAGATATATAATCTGTTTTCAGGAGATTAAGCGAGATTCAGCATCATAGTTGCAGCATCAGTTGGTGGACATGTACCGCTGTAGACAAGCTCTATGAAGGATAGTGGCCTAATCAATTGGCTGAATACATATGCTGTTTTTTACTCTGGACTAGAATTGATCCGTCCTTGACGACAAGGATACAGCATATCGCCTGGAGGAGAATGTTTGAAGAATAGGATAGTGACAGATCGGGTACACACATTGGTATCCTGAACTTCTTGCTAATGAAGAAAATAAAATACGAGGAAATTAGGAGGTGTCGTCAGTAAAATTAATTAACTTGCCCTTTAAAGGCGGAAACAGAAATTATTTTAAATTAGATAATTTAGCAGTGCACAGTGTATTCATATGCAACAATGGTATATATTTCTATCGCAAAATGTGTGCGGCTAGGAGATAAGAAGTTATAGAACTGGTTTTCATTAGTACGACCTTCCAAAATCCTTACACGATTCGTGTATCGCTTAAATAGGAATATGAATATAAATGTAAATAATATGTATCCTTTAAGTTCCGCAGTGACGTACTTATATTTGTACAATTAATAAAAATAAACGAAATTTTGGTACTATTTTTGTGTAAATATAATACAGAATCTAAATAACCGCCAAATATCAAAAGAAGAAAACAATATATACAGGGCGTTCTCTAAGAGCGTAACAACACCAACGGCATAAATTCTGAAATTTTATATTTAAGTAGTGCTAAGCAGTCCTCAACTACCTATCATTTTTGTTTGATTCTGCTCGTAGGAAAGTGGATTTTTCTACTAAACTTTCAGGGAAAGTTTGCGAAGAAATGCCAAATGCTATATTTGAATAGTGCTAGGTAATCCTCAACCAATCTATTAGTTTTGTTTAATCTTGTTTATAGGAAACTAACTTTTGCTGGTCAGAGTTATAAAATTTTAAGAGTTGTTTGCGAAGTAGTTCTAACTAGTCTTAAACTATTTTTAGTTTGATTCTGCTCGTAATAAATTGGCTTTTGGTCGTCAGGGTTATAATGCTTTAAGGGTAGTTTGTGAAGAAACGGCCTCGGCACAAATTCTTAAATATCACATTTAAGCAGTTCTATGTAGTTCGCAACTATCCTATTAGTTTTGTTTGATTCTGCTGGTAGGAAAGTGCCCTTTTTTCGTCAAACTTATAAAACTTTAAGGGTAGTTTGCGAAGAAATGGCATCGGTGCAAATCCTAGAACTTTATATTTCAGCAGTGCTAGCTAATCATCAACTAGTATATTAGCTTGGCTTGATTCTGCTTGTAGGAAGGTGACTTTTGCTTGTCAGGATTATAATATTTAAGGGTAGTTTACGAACAAACGCCATCGGTACAAATTCTGAAATTTTATGTTTAAGCAGTTCTAAGTAGCCCTCAACCAATCCATTATTTTTGTTTGATTCTGTTCGTAGGGTTATAAAATTTTAAGGGTAACTCGAAAAGAAGCGGAATTGGTACAATTTCTGAAACTTCATATTTAAGCATTCCTAAATAGTCCACAATCAATCTATTAGTTTTATTTAAGTCTACTCGTAGGAAAGTCGCTTCTACTCGTCAAGGTTATAAAACTTTAAGAATAGTCTGCGAAATAATGGCATGGGTACAAATTTTGAAATTAATATTTTAGTAATACCAGGTAATCATCAACGAATCTGTTAGTTTCTCTTGATGCTGCTCGTAGGAAAGTGGCTTCTGCTCGTAAGGGTTATAATCCTTTAAGAATTGTTTGCGAAGAAATGCCATCCCTGTAAATCCTGAAATTTTATATTTAAGCAATTTTAGGTAGTTCTCAGCTAATCTATAAGTTTTATTTGATTCTGCTCGTAGATATGTAGATTTTGCTTGGCAGGGCTGTAAAATTTTAAGGGTAGTTTGCGGACAAACGCCATTTGTATAAATTATGCAATTTTATATTTAAGAAATCCTAAGTCGTGCTCTACTAATCTATTAGTTTTATTTGATTCCGCTTGTAAGAAAGTGGCTTTTGCTCATCGGGATTACAAAACTTTAAATGTAGAGCTTGTGAAGAAACGGCAAATTATATTTCATATTTAATCAGTGATAGGAAATGCTCAACTAATTTACAAGTTTGATTTGATTCTGTTCGTAGAAAACCGGGTTTTGCTCGGCAAGGTTATAAACATTTAAGAGTAAGTGCGAGTAAACACCATCCGTACAAATTCTGAAATTTTACATTTAGGTACTCGTATTTATTAAGCACCCAATGCTCGTAGGAAAGTTATTTTTTTTGTTGCGAAAGTGAAAGGACTAGTGTAAGGACTAGCTCGCATGAACACTGTACACAGTACAAAATTATTATGTATGGTACAAATTAGTATAAATTCATACCTCTTTAAGTGTGTAATTTTTTTGTTTTTATTCGGTATTTTATGCTTATTTGGGTATGTAAGGTATGTGTTACACAATTAATTTTGGTGGTACAAATTCGATACAAATTATTGCAATTGGCCCGCTGTGATTCTGGCTGGATGTTGCTGTTAACTTGACAGATGTTAAAATTTAACTACCTTTAACACATTAAAATGCTTAAAATCATATTTAAAATAGATAACTTCAAATCTTAAAAGAATTATTAATAGTTTCTATTTGTATCAACTATACACTTTATCTAAAATAATATGTTTAAAATTTTTGAAAGGTAAAATATAGACATAGATGTGTTGGAAAGCAAAGCGAAGCAGATCAATGAACGTATACATTATATAGCAACTTTTTGAAGTATAAGTTAAGTTAAAGTAAATAATGAATATAAATAATTGAATAAACAAGATTACCATTTAACACAAATCATTAGATGTAATAAATACTTACCAAAAACCGCTTTCTTAAAAATTTGCTATAATATGTAAAGACTTCAATATTGAACCCTGTCATTGTTTTATTGTTTTCAAGATAACTAAATCTTTTAGAGCGAGATTGTAGACAAGAGTGATGAAAATTACAAAAAATATTTTCCTATTATTTAGTAAACTGTTCATTCGATTTCTAATATTAATGTATAGAATATAATTTAAAATGTAATTTTAAATAGTGGCACCGTAACAATTATGGTATAAAATACTATTTCTTGAAAATAAATCTGGTATGATATATTTTAAGAAGAAGAAATGTTTATACAGCAAAATTTTTTTATGGTTACATAAAGTGAACTGATTCATCGGAATAGAAAAAATGTACTCTACCGATGTCATAGAAGTTCAACTACCTGATGTAATGTCATTTATTTAATGTAATTAGGTAAAAGCTATTTTTTGAATGTTATTAAACAAACTTTATCTAGTAGTTAAGTCAAAATAATTACAGTATAATTTATACAACGTGCGTACATTTATATGATAGGTCTTATTACTCTCATAACTTATTGTAAATACATATTGTATAGTGCATTGCAGATAAAAGGAGTCACGCTGAAAAAATCGTTTAACATTAGAATTTGAAAAACATTCTGAAACACCCCAACTTTGCTTTTTAGCTTGACACATTTTGCGTGAAAGTGAACCCTGTAAAGATCACCTCCTAGCCACAGCAACCCCTTATGTCAAAAGTTTCAAATTTTTTAATGATAAATAATGGGTAATGACAGAAACAAATTAATTAATCCTTTAATAAGAATATTTTATGTTAACTATTGACGGAATAACGGAAAAATAAACAGAAAATTCACTTCATCAAATGCTCAAATTGAGCACCATTAACGCCAATACAATGTTATAAACGAGCTTCTATTCCCGCTCTTAAATTCCGACGGTTGTGAGGGGTTATCAATTTGCAGCACCTGATAATTTCTTCTCGCAAATTATCTAATATTATTGGCTGCTTGTCATATACTACACACTTCAACCATCCCCACAGGAAAAAGATTAGTGGAGTTAAATCAGGGGATCAGGGTGGCCATTTTCTAGGACCTCTCCTACCAGTCCAACGATCCGGAAAGTTATTTTCCAGGAACTGCCGCACTGATACCGCATAATGAGGAGGAGTCCCATCTTGTTAAAACACCACCTTATTTTCCAATAAAGGATCTAACTCAGTGGCGATGTTAATGTTAGGCATAACTTGATTTATCAGCAAGTTTAAATATCTCTCATCATCTAGGTTTTCTTCTAAAAAGAAAGGTCCTATAATGTGGTATCCAGGATCCCTATCCAGACATTCAGTTTTTCGGGATATTGCGTATGAATTTGACGTGACATATGAAAATTTAAATCACTCCAGTATCGATAAATTTGAAGATTGACTTCCTCGTTCAGATAAGACGTACACCTATCCGAGAAACGAATGGTGTACAGCAAATTTGAATTTTAGTTGATACGTTCCGAAAGGCCCTCACTAGATTCGATTCTTCTGTCGAAATTATTGTAATTTAATTCATGAATCATTTTTATTTGGTAGGGATAGAACTTATACCGATGAAGAATATTTGTGCGAGACACTCCTGATTATCGAAGTAAACTAGTCAAAGGATCCTGCTTGTATTATTAATATTTCTACTTTCCAAAAATTTCTTTAATAATCCTACAAAGCTTTTGTGTCTCACATTTTTCCCTGGATGATTATTATCGAAAAAGCGAGCAGCGACTCTAGCAGATTTCCCATGTTCGCAATATAAACCCTCTATTTCAATTCGATCTTGAAGTGAACACACAATTTTAATACCACAAAAGAGTAAACGAAGTAATAACTCGAGCTCAAGCAGGGTAAAAGGTAACACTATGATAATGAAATGCAGTCATTAATCACTAATTCAGAATAATTTTGACAGATTCATCAAAAACAACCGACCAATATAATTTATTAAGGCATATATGCATAATTTGAACATTTTATACGTTCAATTTTTCGTGTTTGGAATTTTTAAAATAAAAAATTCTTATTAAACAAGTAATCTATTTTCTTATGTGTTGTTCAAAAATGTCACACGGTTGGATAGAGAATTGAAAGATCCTTCAAACAAGGAGCTGCTCGACTATTATTCCTATTTGAAATTTTTGACATGGGGGTTGGTGTGAGTAGGGGTTCACTTTCACGTAAAAATGTCCCGCTAAAAAGCAAGAAAAGCAAAGTTGGCGTCTTTTAGGGTTTTTTTAAAATTCTATTATTAAACGATGTTTTCAGCGTCACCCGTTTTATTTGTCATGCATGGTATATCTGTGCACTTATGCGATAGATATAATTTTGCATTACGGTGAAAATTAAAATTAACAATATATCTAGTGAAATACAACAGATTTAGGGATTATGCGTGATTTCTCTTACTTATAGTCCGATATATTTTAGTATAACGTATTAGGTTCACCTTAGTTAACCTTAATTTGTTGAAATTGGAGTTGGATAATTGTTTTAGTAAATTATACTAAAAATACGTCACCCAACAGAATGCGTATTGGCAAAAGTTTTTGTTATAAGATTAGAATTAGCGCTAGAGTTAGAAGATCTGCACTGTAAAGGTTTTCTAATGCTATAGTTTAAAACAAAAACATTCGCTAGGTATACAAGATGCAACAGCCAATCATTTTTGTTAACTTTTTGAATAGCAAATTGAAAAACCCAACTCAGTGGGGCATATGTTTATATAAACATTTGTCCTTATTTGTAGTTGTACTAGCCGCTTGTATATAGCCAAACATCATTTTTGTTATACACTGTAGTCCAAAACAAATAGACATTCTGTTGGAATACTGAATTTTATTTCAATTACCCTAGCTTAAGGCTAATTTACATTCCAGCGCTTCGTTCAAGATACGCTATGATATGTACGTGAGTTAACTACAGATGTATGCATCCCATTGTAAATTAGAGGTAACAACATATCGATTGTAAAAAATTTTGGCCAACCTTCAAGCTGAAAGGACAACTAATTGAATTATTCCGCAGTCAGGAACTATTATAAAATGTTGGCGATAAAATATACTTCGGCTTTGTACTGAAAAATAAAAGTTAAAGAGGAATTTCAGAAGAATTGGGAAAAACCGGTAAACGTATTACATGCTGTTTGTTATGGTTCATTATACTACAATATCAATACACATTTAACGGATACGATACTGCATTCTCTATAGTGTTACAAGATTGTTGAAAGAAATTGCCGTTTATTTAATAAGATATATCCTCATTTTTCTCCAATGCTTAAGAAGAAGTTTAAACGGACAACTCAAATTGCTTGCAGAATGGCAAAGTAAAATCTGCTAGAATACGTCCAAAACCTGTTGTAAATGAACAAGAAAAGGAAATTAGCGTTTTGGCATATTTTAATGCTAATCTTCATGACTCAATAAGGTCACCTGTAAAAGAATTTAGTGTTTCCTATCACGGTGTATAAAATATTTAAGAAAAAAGTATAAAATGCACAATTTCTCATTTATAAAAGTACAAAATCTTCATCCTGGAGACATTATCGCAAGATCAGAATTTTGTGAACAAATTACTACTAAAATTCAGGAGCACTCTCATTTCCTACATAAAGTAATTTGGACTGATGAAGCAAAATTTAGTAGAAAAGGAGTCATGAACAGCAATAATTGATACCACTGGGCTTCACAAAATCCTCATTTTATTCGACCAGCTAAGTTTCAAAACTCATTCAATTTCAATGTGGTTATTTTGGATGGTAATGGGTAATCGTTGGACTTCCCATATTTATGAAGGTAAATTTAACTGGAGCTGATTAATTAGAAATTTTAAGAAGTGTTGTGTCTAATTTTTTGGACGATCTTTCTATCAATATTTTACAAAGATGTTATTAACAAATGGATGGAGCTCTTGCTATTTATGCTGACCACCAAGAGCTGACGAACGTGTTTGAAGATCGCCGGATAAGAAGAAATGGACCCTTCCCATGGCTTGCAAGGTCTCCTGATTTGACTCTACGTGATTGTTTTGTGTGGGGTCTCATCAAAGTTCAAGAATACTATACTGCTGTTCCAACAAAACAGGAATTATAACATAGGGTAAGAATAGCATTTGAACAATTAAATCATCGGCACGTCAAGGATGCATGCAAGAGAGACGATCAATCAAGAATTCTAAAGTGCATGGAACAAAACGCGGGCCATATTTAATATTTACAAATGTATTGGTGTTTTATGTTTAATTTAATTTTTATTTCGAAATTTTAATATTAATTTTAGAAAAAATACTTATAAAATTAATATTTCATTTTTATTATTATTGCTGGCTTTGTTCTTTAATGCAATTGTTCAATAGATTTCACTGTCCTATACTGTAAAAAATTTAATTCTATATGTTTAAATCTCTTATTTATCATTGGAAATAGAAAAGGATATATCCCAGTAAGCAATTGCAACTCCTTTCAACAACCTTATAACTGTTTGTGTGATAAATATGTAGATATTTTGAAGTTGTATCCAATTTTAACAACATAATGAAACGACTCAACCGAAACTATGAAAGTAAATTACTTTCTAAGTAATCAAAATATTTGTCACTACAGCACATTAACAAACTATTGTAGCACCAGCTAATTATTTAAAATGTATTACAATTTATAGTTAATTTTGTCAATTTGTGGGAGAACCTTTAGTAATGGCCAAACGGTTGAAGATATATAAGGAATATTAAAACTATTTTATGTGGAATTTCATTTTATATTAGAATATGAAAAAAAATATGGGACATTATATTTGAAAAAATTGAGTTATGACGATTCAAATTAACGGGATAACAAAATATTATATTTTGCATACAGTAAATAATTTAGCAAAAACAAAAGCGTTAATGCGAAGCTCAAAGACTTTTCTAACAAGGCGCTCAACATTAACCCTTCCATTTGCAAAACAATTGGTTGGGTTATTTTTAAATTTAGTGACATGAAGCCGTATTTTCCAAAAAAAATAAAATTTCTCAAAAACGACGTAATTTAGGTATAGCAAATCTTAATAAAAGTTGCTCTAAAATAACTACCGGAATTCAAACACGCAAAAAAAGATTCCCCGTTTCATTTAAAATAACGAAATTGCTAACAACTTTTGGTATAACTAGTAGTGCAGCGACCTTGAAAATATTTTCATCTGATTGACCGCCATTTACAATTACTTAACTAAAATTTTCAGAAAAAAATAACTAGTAAAACTTCCAATACTTCCAATGAACCGTTTTAATCTATATACAGATCGGCTATTTTAACCGGGCCACTATGGGCATCCCGGAAACCGTTAGAGATAGAGGATCGGTTCAATGGGAAAATATTTCACAATTTAGGAGAGCAACTTCATACAGCCTTTGTTTAGACCGAAAATTTCAAGGCTTACTACATATAGGCAAAAAAGTAAAAAGTGCATATTTCTTTTAACCGCGGTAGCTCTTTTATTATTCAAAATAGTGCTATCCTGTAAAAATAGTTTTGTATAACTTTTATAGGGCTACAAAATGCCACTACTAATTATTATTGTCTTTTGTTTTATTTCGAAATACAGCATAAAAATATTTTATTATAATGGCAACTTTAGTAGGCGTTGGCATTATTCGATAGCATTTTTTTTACTATTTCGACGTTATAAGGGTCAACCTAATAATTTTTAAAACTAACGTTAAATGATAAATTTTCTTAACTGTCATCGCTAATTGTTCGCGTTGTAACAATTAGTGTTTTTATTAGTTTGTGTTTATTCAAGTGCAGGCGGAAATTATTATTGTTATTGTAATAAACTAAACGCTAAATAATAATATGGAAGAGTTTCCAAATGATGAAAAAGTAGATATGCTTTTTATTTACGCTCAATGTCATGGAAACGCAGTTCAGACAGGACTGATTTATTACGAACGATATCCAGAGAGAAGACAACCTCACAGGACCTATTTTAGAAAATCAGAAATGAGACTACGACAACATGGAAGTCAGTCTAAACACAAAGAATGTTAACAGGGTAAATAATGCTGCCGACAATGAAGAAAATTTACAGCACGTTATAGCGTACGCGCACATGATGAATCAAGAATCTAGACCAGTATACGTACGAGAAATTGAGCAAGAGATTGGTGCTAAAAAGGACACGGTACATAAAATTTTGAGGATTTGGAAACAAGTGTCGCAAAGTTGATCATTTAAGAAATGGAGATCTCGAAAGGCGAACGACATTTTGCAGATGGACGAATGAGAAATCCAAGAGGGATCCGCAAATCAGTTTTAAAATATTATGGTCAGAAGAGTCATATTTTGGCAATAACAGATTTATGAATCGTAACCTCCGTTATCGATGGGGTGATGAAAACCCGCATTGGAACCAAGAAACTAATTTTCAAGTTCATTTTGGTACTAATATGTGGTTGGGAGTTCTAGGAACCCCATTAGTAGCCCCCATTTTTTTCATAAAAACCTTAATCAGGTAGTTTACTTCAATTTTTTGAATAGCCAACTTGAGGACTTTCTAGATGACCTGCGAATAGCAATATGAAGAAATTATACTTACTTCCAACAAGGCATAATTCTCTGCACATAATTCTCGTCGATGTACTGCCCACTTAAATAATATTTTGCCAAATTTGTGGATTGACACTAATGGCCTGTGATGTGGCCTGCAAGCTCACCTGATTTAAGTGTTATGGGTTTTTTTATTTGGGGCTACCTTAAAGACTACGTGTATGCTAGTACAACCCAAAATTTGGATCACTTAAAGCAAAAAATAAGTGAAGCTTGTGACCGTATTACTATACATATGTTACGAGGAGCAAATGATTCAGCGTTGAAAAGATGCCGGCTTTTCTTACAAAACAATGGAATTCAGTTTGAACATTTATTTAATTTCCTACGAAATACCTATTTACTGTTATCTTGTTACTTTCATTTCACATCTCGTGATTAATATTTTCATATTTATTTGCTTAACATTTTGCTCCTTGTGAATCAAGTTTCCACATAACCTGGTTAATATGACACTTTTGTTTATTTAAATTTAACTAAAATATTTATTATTAGCTGTTTGTTAAAAACTATGGTCGCTATTCCACAATAATTGTCGAATTAACCGAATTTTTAAATAGCAATTAAGTATTATATCTGCCCCCGATAAATAATAAGTAGAATCTGAAAGCACTTTAGACAACCTACTACATAATTTGTTTTCTAAGTATTGTTGTGGTTAGGATTCTATTTTTTTTTGTATGTTTGTTTGTTGATCAGTCTCTATATTTTGTTATTTATTAAATACATAACCTAAATAGTATTCCTGTTTTTTTAGTAGCCTGGTTATTTTTAATAATTCCCTTAATTTTTATTATAGGTATAATAATTTAAACATAAAGTTTAGCTTGTTTTGTTTAACTTTTATTTCCAAAGGTATCCTGATATTTCTTTACAAATGTTTTTATTTAATTCGGACGTTATTTTTAAAAACTATTAGGTTGGCCCTTATAACGTTGAAATAGTAAAAAAAATGCTATCGAATAATGCCAACGCCTACTAAAGTCGCCATTATAAAAAAATATTTTCATGCTGTATGTCAAAATAAAACAAAAGAAAATAATAATTAGTAGTGGCATTTTGTAGCCCTACAAAAGTTATACAAAAGTACTTTTACATGATACCACTATTTTGAATAATAAAAGAGCTACTGCGGTTAAAAGAAATATGCACTTTCTACCTTTTTACCTATATGTATAGTAAGCCTTGAAATTTTCGATCTAAACAAAGGCTGCATGAAGTTGATCTCCTAAATTGTGAAATATTTTCTCATTTAACCGATCCTCTATCTCTAATAGTTTCCGAGATGCCCATAGTGGCCCGGTTAAAACAGACGATCTGATATACTGCTGTGAATCTATGATTACTTAATGCAAGATTGTATAAAAATATTAGAAAAGAAACAGTATCTACTTTGCTGAGTCAAAATTTTTATAGTTGGTGGAGCATATACTCCTTTTTTCAGGGCCGGTTCATCGTTTTAGAGAAAATTTATGAAAAACAATAAAAAACTTATAACGACCTGTTATTGCTAGTCGCTGGCATAGAAGGTACTCATAAATATTCAAAATCAAAGTTAAAGCTAATGTTCTGTTAATGAATTGAAATATCTTATGTAATTAGAGATCTAGAAGAATATATTTTTATGTGTATATATTGAATATCGCAAAGTTTAAGTATGAATATAACTATTTATGGCATTAATTAAATAAAAGAAAGTATAGAAATGTTGTCGGTATAATAATAAAGTAAATAAATATTTGCCAAATCACAATAATATACAGGATGACTTAAATAAGTTAAATTGAAATAATTAATATGAGCCAGTAACATTAACTAATTAAAAATAGGTAAATTAAAATTGAATAGAATGAAGTGTTTGGGTTGAGAAAAAACACAAGAATAATTTAATTAAGATCAAGTTGATTAAATTGCTCAATAATTAATTGAAATTAAAAAAAAAAGGAAAGTAATTTTAAACAGCAAACTTTGTAGTAGGTTCTGTATCCACAATTGAGTCAAGCTCAAGTCAATTACCCCCTCCACAATTGGGTCAAGGTCAGACTAATAAGCATCCCGCAATTAGGTCAAGGCCAGGTCAACGAGCACCCTCTAAAGCGTCAAGGCCAGGTCAGTCACACCCACAATTGTGTCAAGGTCAGGTTAATGACTTCCATGTAATTTAGTCAATACCAGATCAATTGTCCTGTTCCACAGCTAGGTCCAGGTCAGGTATCCCTTTAAACGATTCGTTGGGATAACATTTTGAATAGCTGCATTAAGCGTTTTAAACAGTTCATTGCCTTAAGCGTTTGTAACGCTTTGCTATACGTTTGAAACGTTGTGTTAAACGTTATAAATGTTGCGTTAAGAGTTTTAGCGATGCGTAACATTTTAAAAGACTCATAGTAATAAACGATTTAGGATCGCTAATGCACCTGGAAAATGTTTTAAACAATTTACTACATTAAATATCCCGTCAAGGTCAGGTCAATGACCACCTTCACAATTGGGTTAAGGTCAAGTCGATAACTTAATGTATTTCAAATATTTTGCCACAACTTTGGACTTTCATTTCACACCTACCCTTGAACCTTGGTCTTATGTGTCCTTGTACATTGTACTCAACTTTAAGTGGTAGTTCAATATTTTCAATCCAGGTAAGCCCTAATGATTCTCTCCATAATTGAGTCAAGGTCAGATGAATGACCTCCCTCCACTATTGAGTTAATTATTGGGCATTAGGCCTCCGTAATTCGACATCGATCAATATTTCGTTTATTACTCCTACCTTGCTTATTGAAGTTGAACTTCATTGTTTCCACTACTAATCATATGTGACTCACGTTTTTGAAAGCTCAATATTTGATCAAAGATATTATCGTCTTTTACTGTAGTCTGTTTTGCATCAAACAAAATTAGATTTCGATTACTTACGGATTATTATAGAGCGTATATTGTAGACTATTATTCTTATTGTGAAAACTAATAAAATTGGAAGAAAAATTGTAGAATATAAAAGACACCTATATGATGTCAGATACTTTTAAGCTATTCACAAAATAAGAGCAATAAAAGTACAAAAAACAGATATCTTTTTCTAAAATTTAAGACATTTAAAATTATTAATAGATAGCTTTCTAATTCCACATCAGAAAATTCCTAAGTTTTTGCACAACAAATTCCTCATATAATAAAAAATAATTTAACAGGAGGAAATAGACGGGCTTTTATAAATCTGTCAGTCCAGATGACAACCTAAATGACTATGTTTTGCTCTATTTATGTTTAAAACCAATTTTTATCTTTATGTATCATTTATTATCACAGAATACATTGCATTAAAACACAAAACACAGTTCAAAATAAATATGGTAACCAGATTCTACTCATTTCATATTATAAAAAGATTTTAACTGGGAATGTTATTTGTATTTAGTTGCACTTCAGCATAAACTAAATAATTAATTATTTAAGTTGTGATTTTATTAATAGGCCCTACGTTTGAATAGAAATATACAAAAACAAGCATATACAGAAAGTTACAAAATTGAGGGTACACCAATGACAATTTAAAAAGAATCCTGTTTACTAAAAAGCGTATGTATTTAATAAGAGTCATAAAATAAATAATTTGCAAAATATTAATATCAATTTTGGCGAATATCTAAAACTAACTCCAAAAAATTGTTCTGATTTTGAACAGAAATATTTTAGTAACAAACGCATGTAA
>JAHWXV010845677.1:0-10309 GCA_024586415.1 Phrixothrix hirtus
CCTCTCACTATTTTGTTGAAACACTTTCACTTTAGCGTTCTGAATAATATCAAAGAGACTTTCCATATTTATTAAAGGTAAGACTTATTTGTTAACAAACTACAACCACATGTCAGATGTAAGCCCTTATATATCTTTACAATAATGTGAGTTACATATGACGAGTAGTGGGAACAGTGAACTTAAACTTACACTGGTGGGGGTTCAAGCAAGGTAAGCATATTAAAGGCATGATGATTGATCAACATCCAATTATAGACACCAAATGTTCCTTAACTAACTCAATGATGGATGTCATTCACCTGGCCTTGATCTAATTGTGTAGAGGTGTCATTAGCCTAACCTTGACCCAATTGTTGAGGGGTCATTGACCTGGCCTTGGCCCGATTGTGGAGGAAGGTCAATTACCTGATCGTGCCTCAATTGTGGAGTAGGGTCATTGACCTATTCTTAACCGAATTTCGGAGGGAGATCAATGACCTGACCTTGACCCAATTGTGAATCCAGAGCTCCCCTTCGCCTACTACTTGTACTGATAAAAAATCTCCAATACTGATTGTTTTAATATTATCGCCAAGTTCAGCGGGTAAATTATCTTCAAACGATATTATATTTTCAGATGAATCTGAAGAATAATCTAAACTCGATTGGTAATCTTCTTTAACTTTAGGTGAATAATCAAAAATCTCACGCTTTAGTCTTCTTGTATTCTTTCTTTTTTAGTTGTTTCCTGTTTAGCTTTTATAGCTTTGTTTTCAATTATAGTCTTCTCTGAAGTATGGTAGGGATCATGCTTCTACCCCTTTTTCTAGATTTAGAATTTATTTTTCTAGGGCAAGCTTTGAAATATCCTTTTATTCTTTCCGGCATGTTACATTTTTTTCTGGTTGGAATAATTGAAGATGTCGAAAGGGTTATATTATTAAAGTGTTGACCACTTGTTTTGCCTATATTTGCAGGAGAATTTAATAGTTCAAATAGCCTGACTACAGATCTATGTTTGGAACTAACAGAATCGTCGACACGTACATTAGATAAGTCATTGGTATTTGTAAAAGAATCATTGTTGGCATCTCGATTTAACAGTTCTAGGGGCCGATCTGTATCTGAGTTACACAGAAAATTTTCTTCTGTGAACACTTCTCTATTAAAAGGAAATATTTCACTGCGTTCAAATCATTTCATAATGTTCTCTGGAATTAGAGGATTTTGATGCGTTAAACGTACGCAGCCAGCAACCTCGTAAATGGGAAAAGTTTTACCGGAGTTTGTCTTTGTCCAAGTATCTATTGCACTGCAATAAAAATTTTTAAATGGAGCAAAGCATGTTATATCTAACGGCTGTAATTTATTACTAGAATGAGGTGGTAATGTTACGATTGTTAGTCCGTTAGCCGTGGCAATATCAATTGCTTCAATACTGATATGGCTGGTATGATTCTTCATTATAAAGGTTGTTGAATTTTCCTTCGGTGATAGACTATACTTAACAAAGTATCATATCACTTGTGGGAAAATTTCAGCACTCATCCAGCAACTTAGAGAATCTAAGCCTAATATTGTACCTGGAATTGCATTTATTAACATATGGTCACAAAATCTTACCAGTGAAAACACCAATGCTAGTGGGTATTTCCAGATGCACTCATAATGCAAGTAGTCGTCACTAAAATTCCTCTGTCTTCCTCTCTGTTTCTCCCTCTCTGTGCTGACTTCGCATTAGATACAATTTTTGTTGATTTTTGGGTAACG
The DNA here is from genome assembly GCA_024586415.1 of Phrixothrix hirtus. Classification (NCBI taxonomy): domain Eukaryota; kingdom Metazoa; phylum Arthropoda; class Insecta; order Coleoptera; family Phengodidae; genus Phrixothrix; species Phrixothrix hirtus. The sequence continues at coordinate 1,753 of JAHWXV010845677.1, forward strand.
ATTTTCACTGATTTGCTAAAAACGGTGCTCGTGGCCGTTTCATCAAAATTAAATATTCTCGTACCAGCAACACCATTAGTAAAGCGGTGTAAAACCTCATCAAGATTATTAAAAAATAATTTATCTACTAATAAAACTTAGTAAACGTTTAATAATTTAGCAAGCGAAAACAATCTACAATCACAAATTCATATTATTAATATTTAAAAAAAAATATGATATAAAATGGCAGTGCTATCAAGAAATATATAATTGCTATAAATATAAAAATGATAAAGCTTTCTCTATACAACGCGCGTAATTTGAATTTTAAATAAATAAAAATACAGGACAAGTGAAAATCCCTACAAATGCACTCTTAACAAATGAACATTTGCAATTGTTAGGTAAACGAACAAAGACAGTAATTTTATTTATTTAAAATTCAAATTACGCGCGTTGTATAGGAGAAATCTTCACAATTTTTATATTTATATCAAACCTATATTCAAATTTACGCCTCTACCATTTTTATATCATAATATAACCGCATTTGTTATGCGCTTAAAAAGAAGATTTGCATCTTCGACTAGTGTGCCGGTCTACCTCATACTCACAATCCCAAACAAGGGCGAAATCGCGTACCAAAGCGGCTCCGGCGTATTTTTATACGCTTAAATACAATTTTGTTAGGTTATGCCATTTTTGTGTAAATGTTCATTTATTGAGGTTACATTTGTAAAGCTTTTCACTTATGCAGTAATGTTATTTATTTAAAATTCAAATTACGCGCGTTGTATAGATCAATATTTATCGTTTTTTCGTTTAAATAAAATTGTTTAGGGCCGGTTATTATCTAAAATAAATATTTAAACTTTGGTTATTATATTATTTTTATTTTAATTTTAATATAACTTATTTCTTAGATATTTGTAGAGCATTGACTGTACCTAACAGAAGTACGTTTGTTATGGGTATAAGAAAAATATAAAAAGGGGAGTACTTAGATCAAGCTAATAATAATTTAAATCGGTGAAAATTCAGATACTACAAAATGTGACTGTTATCTAAGTATGATCGTCAATTAATGTAACGGTCTGATGTCACTGTTGCTGGGCTAGACAAAACAGTTTGTAACAGTAAATAGTATACACAATACAAAACAAAATGAGTTCAAACCATAAATAAAATACCAGGAGGTGAAACTATCATACCCTTCAATTGTAATAAAATGAGCGTAATACAACTTTTTGGGCTTGCAACTTTTATTTAACAAAGCAGCCAAAAATTTAATACTTACCCAATGGGGATGATCAATGTGTGCAGTTTCGATCACTCGCAGCACGAAGTGTGATACGCACATTACAAGAGCAAAGGATTATTGGAAAGAATGAATACTTGAGAATATAATGTTAGTAATTTCTAATTAGTACATATGTGATATAATTTGAATTAGTTATATGAGGCTCTTGGTTGATAAGTTGTTACTACACGAATAGAATTTAATTGCGTGTTAAAGGGTTCGGTTTAAAAAATACAACTAACTTAAGACAAGCGAATATACACGCTTTTTTGAAAGGGTACGTGTCGGGTTCTAAGGTCAAAACTAACGAACGTGCTTATATGCAGCTTTAGTTCTATAATATTAATACAATGCAAACGTTTTTAAAGAATTATAGAATATACAAAGTTACTTTCAAATAAATGATTATATTGAAACATTATTGCCTTTAATTTATTGCCGCATATACAATTCGGCTGGTTTATTCCAGTGGAACTAAATAATGTCCGGCTGTCTTCTTTGTCTTTGGTACAACCTCGTACACTGTAAATAATGACCAAATATTTAACAGGTAATATAAATTGAAAGCAGTTGCAGCTAATGAATAGTTTTAAATATCGTAGGCTGTAAATTATACTTGTTTTTCTGTTTTTTCATTACATAATATGCATTATAAGTGGTTTTCAAATAAAACGTTAAACATTTATGGTTCTATATTTGAGTTTCTTATTTGTTGTTAAATAAAAATTCTAATCCGTTTATTTGTTTCCAGCTTTATTTGTAACCTTAAACTTACAAGGTGAATCAATCACTTCACAAATACACTCAAGTGTTCTATACCGTTTTGAGTGGCACCATTTTTAGAATTTTGCCGACTTTATTTATAAGGAATAAACGACGCAAGCGTCATCTAATAAGAGCGAATCAAGACTGAATATATTTTGCCAATTTAATTGCATATGAAGTTGTAACAAATTATATAAACCGCATCGTAATAGTTTTATTTTACTGTGTGTTGGGATAAGCGAAAAAAAGGTGCACAAGAAGTATAATATTTGAGTAGAGATTTAGTATTTTAGAATTTAGCCGTGCTTGGTTAAAAAGTAATTTATGACATATTATCGTTATGAAAAATTAAGTAGGTTTTGACATGCGAGTAAATTGATTTTGTGAACTGCTAAAGTACTTTTCCGTAACGGATATAAAAAATTATTTGAAAATGTTATTCATAATTAAAAGTTTGAAAAACAACTAAAATAACAAATACATCAAGGTAAGTCGATTTGTATGTGGGCTTGTTTTTAATTATGAACAATTTTTTAAAAAATTTTTTATATGCGTTACGGCAAAAGTATTTTATCAGCTCACAAAATCAATTTACTGCCTCCGACAAGAACAACTCAACTTTTTATAACCGAAAATATGTCATAAATTACTCTTTAACCAAGCAGGGCTAGATTCTAAAATACCTGATCTTTACTGAAACATTTTACGTCATGTACATCTCTTTTTACTTATCGTAGTACACAGTAAAATGAAACTATTACGACGCAATTTATATAATTTGCTATAACTTCATGTGTAATTAAGGGGATAAACGTCATTTATTTCTTACCAATATTGATTCCCTTTTACAGTTTAATTAATTCTTCTACTGAATTAAATTAATTTGTAAAAGGGAACCTATAACTGGTGCAGCGGTGGGACACCAACAAAAAATTTGTTTAAATTAAATTATTGTTAAAAAGACATACCAATAACTAATAATGAGCTCGTACATTAATAAACGATTAGATACTCTGCAACGTCTGTCCCAAACGTGGGGCATCGAAATTAAAACAGAGGATGACGCTGATTTATTAGTTAGTTCATTAGAAGAATATGACCGTGTGGAAAATCCCAAACATAGTCGTTTAGTAATTAAAGTTCGCATGGCTGAATTAAATAAAATGGATAACAATAGCACACAAAATCAAAACGGCATTCAAATGGAAGCAAAATCTCGCATCATCTCTCGCTTACGCAAAATGAATAACGACAAGGAATGTGTAGACACGTATTTAGATTATTTTGAAAAAACGTTTCACACAAATTTAATTGATAAATGTAAATGAAGTGGTATACTAGGCAGAGTTTGTCTGATAAAGTGTTGAAAGCATATATCCTTTCGAAGATAAAAAAACTAAAGAGTGTGGGACCATAAAAAGGATTTGTACAATTCAGGAACCTCCATTAGCTTAATTAAACGGAAATTAGTAGAGCCGCATGAGTTTACAGCTGAAAGGGTTTATATAAGGCAAGTACTTTCACCGTAAGTAATTACTGTACTTGTAGCTAGAATGTAGGATACTTAGAAGTGAGGACGTACAGCAAGTTATCATACGGCCTAATATTACGGGTCAACATGAACGCTGAGGCCGAAGAGGTAAACGCAATTACACGATCGTAGGTGCGCGCTATCACGGAAGAAATAATGGAGGGAACAAATTTCAAAAATAATGGTTCGGATGCAGACATTTTTCACGAAACTCTTTCGGAAAAGTTACGAGAAAGAAACAATCAGGAAATATTGGAGACATCAAAAGAAGAGGTTCGGGAAACAAGATACTCCGCTGGAAAACATTTCATGCGAAGAACAAATAATTGAACAAAGGGTGTACGCAGAATAAAATCGCTTTGCGAACAAATCAGTAGCGAAATTAATAAAATAACCGAGTACAAAAACAAGGGCGACCTACTTATTAGGACGCATCTCAACGAAAGAGTTCCGTTGGGACAGAAAGAGATGGCAACAGCACAAATTGTAGTGCCAACTAATGCACTTTTAAAAGAATTTGATACTTTTACACATGATATATCAAATAAGTGTAAGCAAAATTTGTTAATACACTACTGGTGGCCTAAGATAAGGAAATCGACAAAGTAATATTGCGAGTCGTTACCATCGAGTCAGAAACTTGACGGTATTCGTAATTTTAAAAATTGAAATACTCTGAAAAAATTCTTTTGTTTATTTTCTGAAATTTGACAAGTCCTCAAGATCTACCTCCTTAAAGAAGTTGACATTATTCTGTAGCACGCTGTATATATGTATATGTACATTACAGTATGTTCGGATCTTTTCTATAAAAATTTGTTATTAGATAGAGAGTCATTTTGAAAAATGTTATATAAACTCATTAGTTTCCGTTTTCTTCAAGCCGGAGTAGTTTAAAAATAGAAAAAGTTCGTTGATTTTATTTTGTCGTTAAAATGAACTCACATATGACTTTTGTTATTAGATGACAGATTCGCGAGTATCAAGTAAAACTTCACTCAATTTTGTGAATTTGCTTATATTGTATCTTTCCCAATAATTGCTTATTACATCATGCTTAGAATATTCTCAAATATTGAATATGTTACTGGCTTTGTTTATAGGTACAAAGATTCATCGTGATACGTTGCCGGACGTATGTTGAAGTTAATGAAAATTATTTTGAACATTTAATATAATGTCTTATTTGTGTTTTTTACATATCAATTCAATTAAACCTAAAACATTTTTGATAACGATGTAAAAATTTATTTAAAATTCAGGATCATTGTTTTCGTTTAATATTAAATTTTGTAGGGAAAATATCGGGGCATCAAATATATATACACTGTGTACACAAAGTATCGAATAAATTCGATATCTTCCAAACTAAATGTGTCTGAAAAAATTCCGCGAACTCATCAATTTTTTTTAATTTCACATATTTTCTTGTACTTAATATAAATTTAACGGCATTACTCTTCCAGTAATGACGTCATCGTCGTATTTTTAAAAGGAATACTCTGCATATTTTTCCATTTCTTGACTCTACTTGAAAAAACAAATTTCAAGAACGTATTACATATATGATCTAAAGTTGTTAACTTTAAAGTTAGAAATTTGAGTAAAATTTGGTATCATGTTAAAATCAATAATTTGAACAAAAAGCATCAATAACTTCTTTTAATTATTAATTAAATAATGTTGTAAGCAATTATAACAAATGTTCAAATCGCAATCCTCTCTCTGCCTGACAGTAAATCAAATGATAAATAAACTCTTGTTGAACTTTATCAATGGTCTCCCGTGGAATGTTATTTACTTCTGTTGTAATTCTGTGCTATAGTTCGTCAATAGTATTGGACTTGCTTGTATAAACCATATCTTTTAAGTGACTCTAGAAAAAAAAACTAAAGGAGTGAGATCTGGTGGTCTCGGAGACCACTCAATGTGTCCACGCCCACTAATCCACCTTTGGGGAAAACCTGTTCAAAATATCTTCGAACACCTGCTGAAAAATGAGGAAGCGCACCGTTCTGTTGATACTATAAACTTTCGTCAGCATTTCCTGGATTATATCTATTGGGAAATAGATTTGTTAAGGTTGGCACAAGATAATTCATTAGAAAGTTTAAATATGTTGGTCCATTTACATTGTCATCAAAAATATATTATCTAATGGTTTTGTTTCTAACAATTCCTGTCCAAACATTAACTTTCTGTGGAGATTGAGTATAATTTTCTCGCATACATTTCGGATTTTCTTTAGCCCAGTATCTACAATTTTGCCGATTTACGTTACCTTTTAAAACGAAAGTTCATTCGTCCGTCCAAGGAAGGATCATCATTACATATAGTCATCATTTGTTCGTAAAATTCTATTCTTCGATCGGGATCATAATCACTTAATTCCTGTACAAGATGTATTTTGAAAGGATGCCACTTTTCATGTTTGAGTACTTTGTGTATAGTTGTAAATAGTATATCATAATCCCGACCAATTTTACAAACAAACAAACAAAATAAATGTTAATAATCAATAAAAACATTAAACGTGACGATAAAATTTTACTCATCGATTACCATTGGCGTTAACATCATTTGAGAAATAAAGTACTTGACAACTATCAAATGTTACTCAAATTTCTAACTTTAAATGCTCGTATCTCTCAAGTTAACAAAATTAGATCATATAAATGAGACATTTTTGAATTTTTTTAAGTAGAATTCAAAAATGAAAAAATATACAGAGTGTTCTATTTAAAAAATACGATTTTGACGTCATTACTAGAAGAGTAAATTATAATAAATACAAGGAAAATATACGAAACTAAAAAGAAAATTGACGTGTTCGCAGAATGTTTTCAGGCATATTTAGTTTGGAAGATATTAAATTTATTCCATACTTTATGTACACAGTGTACAGGGTTAGTCAAAATTATGGAAACCTTTCGATGTGGACGTTGTTATTCAATTTTGAAAAAAAGTTTTATATAAAAGATGTTTATTTGACATAACATGGTGTACGATGATTTTCCGTTTTAATATGGCGAAAGTGTTGTGACGTTACATGATAATTTTTTAAACTGTAACATACCATTTTTGTTTTTTTATTCGATGCGTGATGTTTTCCTCTTTCCATTCATGTAAATATTGTGTACTAATATAAATAAAATTTTTGAGAAAATTTTGTCTGTTAAAGGAAAATACGTTTTCCATAAAAATGCATTTAAAGGCTAATCGTTTCAGTAATTTTAGAAAATAAAACAAAAGATAAGTTGAACAAAATGGGTTAAAGATAAATAATGAACAAATTATACTTGAAAATGTAGTAGCAACCTTGCGCCATTCGCCAACTTCAGAGTAAGTGTTCAAACTGCTCGCCATTTACAATCTAACAGCGGCTTAATCTCTCCATAAAGCTCTGCATTGCATTATGGAACATATCTAGCGTTATATGATACATCTCTTCAGTAATGAGGTTTTAAAGTTCTTCAGTAGTATTAAGTCGTTGCTGGTAAAGTGACTTTTAAATGTACCCATAGAAAATATTCTAGTGGACTGAAATCGGGTGATTTAGGAGGCCATTCGATATGCCCTCGTCGCCCAATCCATTGTTGAGGAAAGACCATGTTCAGATACCTTCGTGCAATCAATGTATTGTGTGACGGTGCGACACCTTGTTGAAACCATATTGTTTCAGCAGGACTTGGAAATAATACAGCAACGGCTGGCATAATTTCATTCTGCAATAATTATAAATAACGTACATGATTTGAATTACCATTAATGAAAAATGGTCAATTATGTGGTTACCAACTATACTGGTACAAACGTTAACCTTTTACGGGTATTGAGTGTGTACTACATTCATCCAGTGCGAGTGATTTCGTGACCACATACGAGAATTTTGGTTATTTAATGTCTTATTAAGGCAAAACCTAGCTTCATCCGAAAATACTATTTTTCTTGTGAGGTCAGGATTGTTATTGCATATCTCCATTAAAATTTTACAAAATGATAGTCTTTTGTTATGGTCGTCTTCTGGTAGTTCTTGTGAGAATGAAACTTTATACGATTTTAATTTATGTAATTTTAAAGTATTTACCACCGATTTGGCATATATCATTGGCTAAAGCAAGTTCAGTGGTAGAAGAACGAAGGTTTTTTTCAATACGAAGGAACGCACTTAGTATGCTGTCTTTAAATATCCAGACTTTGAGCAATTTTTGACACTACCCGTTGCTCTATACTGGGAAATTCTTTTAGACACAGTAGATTTATTGATATACCTATCAGGATGTACTTGATTAAAGAGAAGACACATCTTCGTAGCATCGCCCCCTATTAATTTGTTCCGATTCAGTTATAAAAACGTTTTATTAAGATATTTTCCTCACTTTTGACAAATTATAAGCAAATATGACAATTAACATCTTTTTGTATATTTTGTTTCAATTCGCGATTAATTGATTTTTTACACAAATATTTTTTAGAATCATTTTTTGATGTTTTTAACAAAAGTTAGTATACAATAGTTACATGAATGAAAAGAGGAAAAAATTGTTCATCGAATGAAATAACAAAAATGGTATGTTAAAATTAAAAAAAATTATCGTGTGACATCATTGAGTTTCTACCATTTTGAAACGAAAGAACGTCGTACCATCATGTGCAGACAAATAACACATTCAGCGTCTTTTGTATAAAATATTTTTTCTAAACTGAATAACAACGTCCACATCGAAAAGTTTCCATACTTTTTACTAACCCTGTATATAATATTTGATTTTTTCAAAGTTTTATACTCGTGTAAAAATTTGCTATCGCCGAGAATTGAACTCGAGACCTGATATTCGTTACACGAGCACTTATATACCGAATAAGAGGTCCCCAGTTCAATCCTCGGCCAAGGCAAATTTTACATAGGTATGTATAAAACTTTGAGAAAAATATATATATATATATATATATATATATATATATCGTTATGTTATAAT
>JAHWXV010845701.1:0-11632 GCA_024586415.1 Phrixothrix hirtus
TGTGTGTGTGTGTGTGTGTGCGTGCGTGCGTGCGTGCGTGCGTGCGTGCGTGCGTGTGTGTGTGTTGAACATAAACTTGTAACTTTGGCTATGCTATAAAATAAATCAACTGAAATTACTAGCGTGTATACATAGTTTGCCACTCTAAATTAACGCTAAACCAAAGTACACATGTACGTACTCGCAAGCAAAATAAAAGCTTTCTGTATGATTGATTTAATATACCTAGATTAGGCCATCTTCCATACAGCACGTTAATAACAGCATCAATAGATAAACAATTTGGCAGTTGTATTTAAACACTTCTTACACATTTAACTAGCAAATTTTATGACTTCACATTAAAAGCCTCACGGCTTGAATATAATAAAGCCTAATCTGATTTTTTGTAACATTTTTGCAAGCCCCAGCGGAAAATGAACAAGATATCAGTCGTACGCAATTCATTCAGTTCCCACCTTATAGGGTATCCATGGCGACATGTTAGCAAAATAAGGTATAAAAGTTCCATTAAAATTCAATGGGGCATCATTAACCAACTATCTTGGTTATTTATCACTGTAACTACCATTTTCGATTTACAGATTCGCCTATAACTAGTATAAATTTTGAGGCATAAGCGAAAGGTCTTAAGAAAAAGTTCTTGATATAAACACCTGATCTTTTAACACCTCATCAACATACAGTTTTATAACCATCTTTTAAATTCTTTCACCATAATTATAAATGCAAGTTTTGTATTATCCAAATGTCATATTCCATTTAACATTAGGTATGACGAGCGTTCCATTTTCCACTCAAACTTAAATATTGAAAATTTATTTAGCACTCTATCAAAATAATCTGGTCAAATCTAATTTATTAACTAAATTAGATAAATTCTGTTGATATTGAAATTTTACATAATACCGAAATTAATTAAAGTTGTGTATTAAAACAATGACAGAAATGTACTGGTGGGCCACTATTACCGAATCAGTACATATCCGAATTATGCAAGGTCAAAATAACAAAGCGTATCAACAACATATTGTAACACCACTGTATCCATTTCTCCACAGCCTTAGAGAATTTCCCCACTTTTATGTCTAATTTTCAATTTAGATGTTATTATAAAGAATACTGCCAAGTAACCGCATAAATATAAAAGAAGTACTAGTAAAATAAACGCAGAACGTTTTGTCTAAATATAAGGTTCGTCACTGAAGCGGAAAAATCTCACAACGTAGTTAATTCGTATTCGTTTAACGTTTCGAGGTGGATGTTGAATGCGACGTAATATTTTCACATATTAATAAACAATGACGCATTATCGGGTGCACATCGTGCTTTTTATCTTAGAATGCTTTATAAAAATGGCGACATCGTGACAGAGGTTTAACGGTTATTTCACAACCAATTCCAAGTTCCGAATCATGGTCGGGTACCGTCTACTCATGAAATTAACTTGTGGTTTGAAAAATTTGAGCCAAACATAAAGGTGCAAGAAAAACTGCTAGAACGTTAGAAAACATTCATAAGATTCGAAGAGCCACAACACGTAACCCAAAACGTTTTGCAGTCAAACATACAATAGCACTGAATCTTACATAAGGAGATAAGTTTTCACCCTCATATAATTCAAGTTGTTCAACAATTAAAAGATATCGATTTATTAGCCACCAGGAATGTTCATCAAGAAAAGTTGCGGCGTTCAAATATAGGTTGAGATTTAATGCACGGTATGTTTATGTCACATGAAGCTCATTTTACTTGAATAGCTACGTGAATAGGCAAAACAACAAATATTGGGGCGCTAAAAGTTATTTGCAGTTGAATGAGAAACAATTGCATAGTCTGAAGGTCATAGCGTGGTGTGCATTATCCTCATCTAACGTTATTGGACCCTACTTTTTGCTAGACGACAGAAGCAAAACCACAACTGTTACTGTCGAGAGTTACACTAACATGGTTAGAACATTTTTCTCACAAGAATTGGTTCGATTTGGACACATTACGTGACTTTATCAAGACAGGGCAGAAGTCATACTGCTCGTACATCCCTATTCTAAAGAACTATTTCCGAATCACCTCAAATCGAGAAATGGGGATATCAATTGACCAACTAGATCACCCGATCTGCCCGCAAACGACTATTTGCTATGGAGGAATCGAAATCAAAAATTAGACAAGAAATTTCACGCATTAAGCTAGACATATTCCACAGGTAATGAAAAAATTTCAATTCACACTTAAAGAGAGCGTAGATCAAAATGGTTCTCACCTATCAAGTGTCATTTTCGAGAAATAAAATGGCCTGTACTACTCAATAGACATCTGTAAAAACGTTAATGTTCAAATAAAAGCTTTTTAAAATACAACTGTTTTAAATTTTCTCTCTCACTGACGAACCCCCTGTGCTTGACCAATCACAATTCTAGAAAGTTTATTAAAGGTAGAAAAATTGCATTAATGTAATCTTACATATCAGTTATGCAAACTTCACAACTTTATTAAATGTAACCAAAGCCTGTATAATTCTATTCATTGGATTTATAATACACGAGTACATGCAAAGATGCGGCTATTAAATGCTTTACGAGTCAAATTGTCCCGACTTAGGTTTAACATATATAAATCTGATTTAATCTACAGTAAGCATATTTTACATACTTAATTACCTAGTTCCCTTTCATGCGTGTTTTTTAATCGTACATGCAATCAAAAATATATTCCTGCCTGGTATTCATTATTGATATTAAAAACAATAAATTATTTAATAGAGTTATTTTTTGACAAAATGGACATAATATGCGTAGAATAGTTTAATGATATATGAATTTTTTGATAATATTTAATAATATACCGTATGGACAGTGACACGTTACGCATAGGGAAATGTATAAGAATGAATTACATGAAATAATTAGTTGAGTTAATGGAAATATAATTGGTATAATGGAATAATTGTTCGACTGACTGTAATGTAATGGTCTCAGATTAAATTAGCTTACAGCGTTTAATTGTACGTAGCATTTCTTTGAGAAAAATGAATTATTTATTATACTGTGGAAGATTGAGTGCAAATAATTAAATTGTATTATCAATATAATGCATCAGCAATATATTCACTTCTATACGTAGGTCATTTGTTTCCGTGTGTTATTATTAATATTAAATAGTGTTACATCCGAGTCCGCGACCTACAAAATGATTTTATTGTAACTAACCAAGGGAAATGGGTTCAATTTCTATATAAGCAGCGCCATGAAATTCCGTAGTTACTACGACGCATGAATTGATATAAACAACGTTCATTCATCAAATGTTTACTAAGTAGTTTATAGAATATTGGATCTGTAACATTAATTAAGGGATTTTGTCAACATTTTTGTCTTCAGCTTGAGGAATCAGAGCAGCTAGATTCCTTTTGAAATAAAACGTGGCTTTTTGTCATGGAAACAAGAGTTGGTTTTTTTCCGGAATTGAATATTTTTATTAGATTTTGACAGATTGAATTTTTCGTTTGGCTGGTCAACTTTTGTTTGACGTTCTCTGTGAAATATAAAAACTCTGTTAATACAATCCATAAAGTATGTGCGGCCTTCATATTGGCGAACGGTTTAAGTTCAAATGAACGACGAGAAGTAATTTGACGTTGCGTCTGTTGATTGTGAAACGACCGAAGTTCGCATTCGGAAGTTTTTGAAGACAGTTTAGAGGATATAAAAGCTTGTTTTTGTGAACAAGGGTTTCGCATGGCAATGTGTGTGTATTTTGGCGGAAGTAACCATCGGATGGGATTGAAGACACCCTTCTAGACTCGACGGTAGTCCTTTGACCTTCTCGGCGTAATCTGTGATTGAGCGAGCATATTCTCTACAGTATCTACACCCTCCCCTGCGTGCTGTTAGAATAGATATTCTTAGAGTACTGGAAAAGGGACAACTGTCTCTTACGCTATTGCAAGGAGTATGTTGGAACCTGTAGTATTTATGAATCATCCCAGTACTCTATACCCCTTCTTGGTGAGAAATTGTTCCTTACCACGAAATGAGAGAAGCCTTGTATTAGCTATACACATTAATTTTCAGTATTAACAACCGTGGGTCATTGTAAGAGATATTTATGTATCGTATTTACACCAGTGAATTTAGTCAAGGAAAGATAGTAGTATCGACGCCATACACGCCCGTGTGTTTGACCCCTTAGGGCGCTTAATATTGACAAATTCATTGATCACATTTTTGTACCCTAATTTAGTTTGTGTAAGATTTTAGTTTATTACTATACGAAAAGATTGCTCTGAATAATATCTGTCATAGCTGTAATATTTTATTTTGTGTTTGAATTGATTATACGGCCAAATTCGACCCCAATTCGTTGTTTTATTTTGACTAGATTTAGCTTTAAGACCATTACCTGTGATGCCTATAGACTTGGGAGTAGGTCTGAGTAGAACCTGCGTCATATCAGAGGGCGTAGGGCGGGTCTGTTCTTACAAGTGGATTACCCATTACTTTACGGGTAGATAAACGCGAGCGACCAGTTCTGTCTCGCTGGTCGTGCCTTTTTGGGCATACCTCTTATCGCGGGCAGCGACAATGGCGCCCCAATCGACTTGTGTACCGTGTATCTTCGGATTGGTGACGGAACTATTAACAGCGATTCGGTCGGTAGTTCTGACCCCCTCTGCTTGGTGCTCGCTGTTAAGGTCAGTTCCGCTGGCTGGAACGTGGTTCGGCCTAATGTTAAATTGGAGCATGACCATTTTTCAAAATTATATTTTGACAAAATAACAGCAATTTAAATTATCAAAATTCCTTTGTGAATGCATAAGAAGTAGAGAAAAGGCATCGTCTGAATGTATTTTAACCTCAATCCAGTATATTACTGAATTATTTGTCTCATAGTGTAACGATATCATAGTGGTAAAGATATAATTTCAGATGTTGTGAATTATTTTGGACGTGTAAATCAACTTTTAGTTACAATCGCGAGTGCATGCAACCTGTTTTACATTAGTCAAAATCAAAGCTCAGCAATAGTTAATTTTAAACGAAAATTTCAATAAAAAATTCCGTAGAAATTTTCATAAAATGCGAAAAATTACGCACAAAATACTTAAATAGAAACTACCATTTGAAGGGTATGAATGCCATACACTACAACTACGAATAGAAACCGTAATAGCTAGTGTTCCTAACATTTAAACGAACTGAAACCAAGTCGTATTTTCATAATAGGATTAGCTGACGTCTGATGCTATACTATAACAGTACTATACACATCTCCGCCCTGTAACTATAATTTAAACATAATTTAATGGGAATGTGTTCTAAATATAACCTCAGGAATACGGCAATTAATATACTAGGTGACCTGTGCTCAGGTAATCTTTGATCCAAAATACGAAAAATAATTCATATAAACATATATCCGCAACCTCTTCGTTTGCGAGATATAAGCAAAAATAAAATCCGATTTTCAAATATTTCATTGCTAAGATTTGTTTTGCTGGATCTAGCTTTTCAAATTACTTAATAAAACAATTGATAACAAAAGCTATTTGAGTGATATGTATTAGTACTTATCTGCTAACAGTTTAATCATTTCAAATGAATCAACGCTACACAAATGCTGAGATAACCGGCATACATTTTATGTGCCGTCGCGCAAATAGAAATACCAGTGAAGCACGACGTCTGTACATAGAATCCTTTCCTCAAAGACGGATTCCTGATAAAAAAACATTTTCCTTTGTTCATCGTCATTTGCGAGAAACAGGTAAATTTGCTTGTGATCTTTCAGATAATGGTGCACAAAGAACATTACGCATTTCAAATCTCGAGGAGGAAATTTTATACAGATTTGAGGAAAATCCAGAAAGTAGCACTGGTGATGTAGCGTTAAAAATGCAAGTGTCTCACATAACAGTGTGGAAAGTTCTTCGAGAGCAACTGTTATTTCCATACCATGTACAGAGGAAAATCCAGAAAGTAGCACTGGGGATGTAGCGTTAAAACTGCAAGTGTCTCACATAACAGTGTGGAAAGTTCTTCAAGAGCAACTGTTATTTCCATACCATGTACAGAGAGTACAGGCACTCTTAGAAAGTGACTTTCAACCGAGAGTAATTTTTTGTAATTGGTTTCTCGAACAATGTGTTAATTCTGATTTTCAATTTAAATTTCTTTACACTGACGAAGTGAAATTTACGAAAAATGCCATTATGAACTACCATAACAATCTCCAATGATCAATAGAAAATCCTCGTACCGTGGTTCAATCTTGGCATCAGCAACAATTTTCTTGTAGTGTTTGGGCAGGTATAATAGGCGATAATTTGATTTGTGCTTCCTTTTTGCCACAAACACTTAACGGATAAACCTAAACGAGATTTCTGGAGGACAATTTGCCAGAAATCTTAGAGGGTGCAGCATTAGAAGTTCATATTCACTCCTGGTTTAGGTATGATGGTTCTCTGCCACATTTTAGTGGACAGCAAGAAAATTTCTCAATGCTAAGTACCAAAATCAATGGATTGGTAGAGCTAGGCCGATTAATTAGCCTGCCAGACCTCCAGACTGCATTCCGCTGGATTTCTTCCTTTGGGGTCACCTCAAAACATTGATTTATGATACTATTCCAATTCCTAACATACAAGTCCTCCCAGAACGCATTGAAGAAGGCTTTGAAACAATTCGTTATATCGTTATTATTCATTTGTTTTAACACTGAACAAATAAATTCGTATTTTTAAATGTTAAATTGCTTATATCTCCTAAACGGAGAAGGTCGCGGACATATGTTTATATGAATTAGTTTTCTTATTTTGGATCAAAGAATACGTCTGCAAAGTTTGAGGACAGGTCATGTATACACCCTGTATAAACTGTGGCTGTGTCAAAACTTTAAACCTAATTTAAACCAAAATAATTATGAATTAATTAAATGAAGCGCCTAAATACACATTTTTTATAATAAAAATGCAGTGATTTCAAAAAATGATACATGGTATATTACTGAGTAGGCACTCTTCGTACCTCCAACGCATATATTGTATAGATTTGTAAGCTATATGGTCGGTAGTGTTGTCAACTATATGCTGAATATTGGCCTTAAGCATTTCAATATGTTGAGAGAAGTCTTGATGCACCGAACCCTTACGGAATCCTCACAAAAAAAGATAACACATCGATAAATCAAGAGGTTTTGCAAGTCAAAATGACGTCGCCTTTTCCGAATCTAGGACAATTAGGGAAACCCTTTCTCAAGGCATTCATCGAGATCCTAACAGTATTAGCGGTTACACATCCTGCTCAAATCAGGTAATATGAGAAAATAAAGATAATTGGTATCCTAAAATTGTTCAAACATGTGCTCGTGCCTCGCTGATGTTACTATTGTAACTCTTCTTCACTGTTTTTAAAAGGGTTGGGACTAATTATTGCATGAAATGACATTGAACATCATACAGGCACTCTTAAGTGAAAATATGCTTGGTTAAAAAGAATGACGCTGTGCTAGTAAATTATAATAATTAGACCTTATAATTAGAAAAATAAATTCAATTGTAATCGTTACTTAGAATCTCTGGTAACAAGCGGCCGTATTGAACAATCCAACTTTGCAAAAACTATATAAACTCAAAATAACAGAAAATAGCATATTTTTCCTAATCTACGAGAACAGATAAGGTGCAAATATACACTAACCAAGTTCGATGAGTTGAAGTCCCGGTGTAAAAATGCGTCGTTACAATTTGTAGAAGAACAATCCACACTCTAATTCACTGAATAATTATAACACGACATTTATAACCAAATAGAAACAGAAATACCTTTCTTTAGACAAAACTATTTTAATCTTATGTAACATTTAGAGTGAAATAACTGTAAACATAGATTTTTATTGTCAACGTTTGAAACCCGATTGTGTAAATTAAACCTATCAAAACATAATTTAGTAAATTTTGATTCAATTAATTTAACTATTTCCACATTTACTCAATTCTTAAAATGTGTTTTAAATTTTAGTCTATTTTAGCAAATTGTATTTATATTGACATTGGTATTTGTACGATTCAATACAAAAGCTTGTATATAACAATCCTAATAGGTAAAAGGTAAGAAACTGTACTCGTTCTTACGAACCTCAAACCACAGGCGTGTGCTACTTGAATGTTGAAGTTTGTAAGGTTGATGACCTCTAGCTCAAAATATCTCGAACAAGTACCTATTTGATAACAAATTAATTAAACCGTTGCGGCCACGAAATAGTATTAAGTGAGATGAAATACATAAAAATCATAATTCGAGGCAGCAATTAAATAAAAAAGAAATGTAGGACAATTAAAAAGATTTTTGATTTATACAACTCGCATTAAAATGTAAAATAACGCCCAAAATCACCGACCTCAAATAATAAAAACTTAAAAGTGAAAGCTAGGACATTCATTTTACTTCATTAGAGACCGTATATAAGTTCGCCGAATTTGATGGAAAGTAACGCTAGCTACGAACGTTTGTGAGTAATTTCAGGTCTGCAGCGTACTTGGTTTTAACTTGGATAATAGGCATATGATATAATTTAATATACTTCTTTCTATTCTGGGCAGATATTGGACTAAAATTCGACCGCCATCATCTGTAACGGTGTCAAAAAATTCCGCATTCCTTTTCAAAATGCGCCTGTGGTGTATTTTGAAAATACCTACTTGATGGCCTCTAGTCTCAGATAAAAATGATTTCTAAATTGTCTTGTCCATTGTTTGCGTAGCTTATTTTAATTATTCTATACCATTTACCTATCGACATGGTAGATTTTATGTAAAAGGCAATTAAATACTTAATTTACCATTGTATTGTATACTTAAGATACGATTAGTTAAAACTATTCTAGCCTTGCACGCTGATTTGCTTATAGTTTTAATTGTAATTAAATTGTTAATTGGCCGTTGTGTAATTTCTCGTAATATATTGGCTCAAACAATTTACAATTAATTTGCATTTTAGTTACTATTAATTAATGAAAACTAGTCCATAAACTGTTAAGTATCGGAAATAGATGATGTACTTCATTAAGCATGCATAATATATACACAAATAGGTATATATGTGAATTTTACAACGAATTAATTGAACAAAGGCAAGTGAATTGAAACAATCGAGTGGTTTTACTGTATTTTCATACATTTATGATAAATTACCCGTTATTTTTTCGCTTAAGCTTCGCATATTACCCAAGGGGTTGTATAGGTATCATAAGGTTTATTTGAAAATACCAGATCCATTTATGACTGGAATATTTGGAATGTATATAAAGAGGAAAAGTCTTAATATTTATATTTCGAAGAATCCCAGGATTTCAATAACAAGCGAACATCTTTCCATTTAAACTTTCTGAAAAGATATAATACGCTCTCTCCATCGAGAGGATAGATGGTCATAAATAATCAATAGATTCCGCAATTAGGAATTATATATGCTTACCTCTTATAGGTTTAAAATATAGCACTCTTTAAGTATTGCCTTATTCATTTTTCTTTTTAGATACCGTATATACATAAATCCTTTTCAATCTTCTTAGAATACTATTGCGCATAATGGATTTTAGAAAAAAGTAAAAGTAAAGTTGAATAAAACTTTGAAAGCTCATTCAGTGCATAAAATTTGCATTTTCACTTATCATCATCCATCAATTTTTCGACACCTGATTGCAGTACATATATCGTTAAAAATATTGAATTTTAATGCAAAGCAATTTTTCAAATACATCACAAAACCGATACATTAGGATTGGGGATGTATTTAGATAAAATTACTTTAGAGCAAAATAATTAATGTTTAATATAGGTTTTTATAAATGTGTCAAATATAATTACAAAGTTCAAACGATGTCATCAAATTCTCATCTTGTTTTAATACTACACATTTCGGCGATAAAATAAATATAACTCCTAAAGCATATCTGCTTAGGCAGATTTTAAAGTGGAAGTATAATTTTAGTCACTTTTAAACTTCTAATCAGTATCAAAAGCGTGCTTATTGTCAATATACGAGGCTTGTTTGGAAAGTAAGAACTGTTCGCATATTCCCGATGAATGAGTCCAGTAGTTGCTTTGGTGGTTAGTGAATAATTTAGTGTGGATTCAGTAGTATCCGAAAACGTTAAACGAGACACTACATTTGAAATTCGTTCCAAATGTGAAGTACGCGCTATGATTCCATGAAAAAAGTGGAAATTAGCCTGCAAAAAATAAGAATTGTTGACCTTTTGTATGATAACGCCTGGCTACACGCAGCTGCTCGTATTGTACTGTATCATTTATTTGTTAATAGATCTTAGCTGAAAGCTGGATGCAGCAAAACTGCGTTTAATTACTAAAAAATCTGTTAAATTCGCCAATAAGACTAATGACTTTTAGCGCATACATTCAATTAGGATAAACCAGAAAATTTTGTCAAAAATATTCCTGTAAAGCGGGATAGGAATTTTCAAAGATATTAATACGCAATTGATGCACTATAGCATATCACTTAGCATCAAATCAATATAAGGAAGCCTTATCTGGTATTTTATCTGTTAAATATTTGTCGCTATATTTATATCACAGTAATTCCTTAAAATGCTAAACATTAGTTTCACTAATAATAACTCAAATGATACATTCACTAACAGTCAAGAAAACGAATAACATAAAATGAACAAATCAAATAGTTACAAAATATCCGTACCATTTTATTTGCACTTTAATCGTAATGGACTGGCACCACCCGTTCAGATGTTCAAATCTAGGAAAACGAGAAATAACAGGAGTTGATTAAAAGCTCGGTATATACTTAACAATTGTGTACAACATTAAATTACGTCAGAATTTCGGGGTAAAATACGTAGTTAGAAAACGAAATTCATTAGCTTTCACAATAAAAATGAATTAAAAACAATTTGCAGTTTCATTAAAATGAACTAAATATTCGTAATTTTCGTTATATTAAAAAACCAAATACTGCACAACAAGCTATTAAAGTCACACTACCACCAACTCATCTTTTAATACCCGTAAACCAATTTAATTATAACAGCTATTAACATTTTAAACAAAGTTCATGAGTACAAATGTAATGTTTCTCTACTGTACGCAACTAAATAGCGGACATATCTGCTCGTATAATTTAGCCATTACTACAAGTACACTTAGGCAGAACCGCACCCTAAATAACGGAATTGTGCCCGGAAAGGTTAAACAATTTGTTTGAATTTCCACAGGAAAAAAGAACTCGTTCGTTGTCATAAAATGGAAAGAACTTACATTGAACAAGTGATGCCGTCTCCTTGCAAGCCGATTCCTAGGTACGGAGATTGGAGGGAGCGTTTCGCTCGGTAAACACATATTCGCATACTGCGTATCCCAGAATGTAGCAAATCTTAGATTCTTTCAGTAGATAATAAATACTGACTTCCATAAAAATAGCAACACATGGAAGTTATTGATCAATTTTACTGAAACTTTTAGAACAACCCTATTTCGATGAAAAAAATTAATGATTAAAATTTGAATAAAATCTATCTATCGCTTTTGTGTTTTTTACTCATTTGTTTGTTGTCACTTAGTAACAATAAATTTTATGAATAAGCTATTTGGTGTGCA
>JAHWXV010845834.1:0-12163 GCA_024586415.1 Phrixothrix hirtus
ATTTGTGAAAAATATGCATTTCATTATAAAATTTACAAAATATGCAAAAAATGCATATATATGCACTTTGCATATATTCCGCCCCCTAGTTATAACTCAAAAAACGCATAACGTCACAAGACGTATAAAGGAATTATTTCCGATGCTTTCGAATTCCTTAGATTTAGCATATCTACCATTTCTTGAAATCGCGCTTTTGTTAATGTAAAGGCTTTTATTTTAGAAGAAACATTCAATTTAATAATTAAAAATTCATTACGAGGCAACATACGACTTTCTCTCATCCACTCTAAATTAAACGTTTAATGGCAGTATAACCTCCCCAATATGAAATAATGTAGGCCAAATGCGTTCCGGATAGAGAAAAATTTAGAGCATGAATGAAAACATACATTTTATTTAAAAATTCAAGGTACTATATTTACTAAAAATAATAAAGTGCCGTAAAAGCGTTTATTTATATAGCAAAGTGTATGTAAGTATATATATATATATATATTCATATCATATTTTCGCTGAAACACAAAGGGAATTTTATAATACCAATAAAATATGGTACACGTCCAAATTTTTACTTTTAATCTTTTCTCCCGTTTTAACGATTTTTATGCTTTCCGGTTATAAGAGAATCGAAATATGAGATGTTCGGATGTAGGAGGTTATACTGTATCTACACAGGCCCAGAAAGTAATTTATTATAATCTCAAATTATCTCTCGGGTAAATTCACATACCTGGTTAAACAAAAATTGATTTATGAAAGTCATTTTTTTAACCTTGTATATTTTAAATGTTCAATACCTCTAAATATAAAGAACAGCATTGCGCTATAAATGTATCCAAGGGGCAGTTGGGATACTTTGGTAATTACAAAGAATGTAGCAATCCAACATAGGTCAACATGCATATCGTTTATAAATTCATAGAGTATAGTTCTCATTTATTTTTAATCTAGACTTTCTTATAATTGTGGATTAACTTGCTGTCCTCGCAAATTTAAATTTATTTTATTAAGATGAGGCAAGATATAGCAGGATAATAATGGATAAACGCTCTCATTATGCCAAAAGATAGTAAACTGTTTACTAAATTGTTGATTATTTTATTTGCATTTTAAGAATCATTATGTTTTTAGATGTCATTAGGTCTTTGCGGGAAATTCACATTTTAATTAAATATAGATACTACTCGTACGTATCAAAATCTTATTATTGCTGATGTTTTTATTAGTAAATAGAACTTTAAGCTTTCAAATACGCCACAGTGTGAATTAATACTAAGATTTAAAGTGGTTTTAATATTGCGAGTGATCAAAGCTTTGACTAGCACTAGCGAGAAAAGATGACTTAAGAGTGTGACCCGAGAATTAGTTACCCAACGGGTAATGGTAATGGTGAGCGCCACTGAATTTCTTTACTAATAGCCTAAACCTAAATCAAAAAGTACTATCAAGGATGTAAATAAACGGGTAAATCTATTTGCCAAAGAACAAAGTCTGTTCTTGGTGGTTGGTGCCTGTGTAGCTTGCAGTTTAGTTCAAAAGGTGACCACTTCCCTTGAATCAGTTAGCAAAGATTTTTATAACTTCTTTATGACTACCTATAAGTTTTGCACTAATCACTCAATTAGAAAGTTCGAACATGTAAAGAAACATGTATTGCATAAATAAAAATGTAATCGGTTACAAGACTTAAAGTTAAGCAATTATTATCTCATAAATCCTATTATTGACCAATGTGGTTGCTACATAAGATTATTGCCATTTATAAATTACAGCGCGGAAGGCAACAAGGAAGCCAACAAGTTTTATTTAAATAATTGCAATTAAATTGCTGTTTTCGACAATGCTTTAATTGTTGTACTTGATATAAGTTGCTCTATAATAGGTATTGTACACCGGCAACATTTAATGGAATGTTAAAATAATTTCATATTTTCCCAATAAAAATTTATTCAAGAGATGATAGCATTGAATTTTAGACTCAAATAAAGATTTACAGAATTGGGTCTTAGTAATTGTTAAAATTAAAAGAAACACTACCTTAATAAAATTCCTTGAGTAATTCGATTAATACGTTGCGGTAAACCTTAAGATATAGTCATAAAGATGGTACAGCAACGAAGGCAAACAGATAAATAACTTCAAATCCTCGATGGTCAGGTTTCACAAATCAATTTACTATATTTGTTGCATCAACTTTATTAATTATTCTGCAAAGTAATGCATGCCATACTAATTTAATGGTAGGTAAATTGTTTTTAATAAAGGTTGCGAATGTTGCATCGCTCCTTGGTTAGTTTAATCCCTGACTACGGCATTTTATTTTTATCGCGTGGAGAAGCGAGAGAGCATGGATCGATCATTTGATCCTAAAAGCGCTTACTAATACTATACATCTTTTAATACTACCTTCATTTTTTACCATTACAGATTATCAATGTGAACTTACAATGCATCTTAGTACAACGTAAATTGGAGTATGCAGGATTATTTTTAACTAAATATTAATGTTAGTCGTTTAGAACACAGCAATGCGCAACCCAGGTTTGTCACGTGTTCCCAATTATTATTAATTACAAGGTCATTCTTCAAATTTATATATGTTTATCGATCCATGTAATTAACTAAAAGACAATAATTGGTAAAACGTTATGTATAAATAAATATCAAAAATGAATTCATAAAATGAATAAAATTGGCATGCCATTATTAAAATAAAATGCAAAAACTTTCTATTAAATCAACTAATAAAGCGTTCGAAGAAATCAAAACAAATAATTTCAAATATGTAAATAAATACAATTTAATATTAGCTATTCGGGTTGAAAATATAAGTAATATGAAAGCATTTTTGTAATTAGAACCCTAGTTAAACACCAGCAGGACTACCTAGTAGTTAAATAAAATGTAAATATAAAATAAAAAACAAAGAAATCTGTAAATAAAACACAACTCAGACACAGAGAGCACCACATAACATATATTCAAATTAAATGCAACACTGATAACAATCCTCATCAGCCAAATTTCCAATTAAAATGATAAGGGAAACAGTTTAAAAGCGCTCACAGAACATAAAAAGCAAAACCTTATCTATTATTCCTTCTAACCTCTCTATTTATAAATATTTGGCAATGTCCTCATTACGAGTCCTTTGGAAGTTAGATCTTTGGATGCCTTTCAGGGCAAATACTTTCATTAGAATCTTCTGGTTCTGGTGCAACCCTCAGTACGTTTTACAGAGGTACAATCTAAATTTACCCTGCTATAAACATTGATATTCTAATGCTTTTCGATAACATTAGTTGTAGCCAAAATAATCAATTAATACGATGTATGTACGCAAAAGGATGTTTTTCATTATATGACATATATTGTCAAATCCTTGAAAGTAGTGCGAAAAGACGTTCGGATGTTTTACCTCTTTCAAAATTAACTAGCTGAATTCTATCAATATTAATCTAAATTACTTAGCGGGAGAGCTCATACATCGTTAATGATTTTCATTGATATAAATTGCATGACACAGCTGATAAAAGCACACATTACACGGGGTATGCATGTTAAAACACTGTATAGAATGTAGTATAGAACCGCTCGCAGTATAGCATGTAAATATTTGTATATAAGAAGGAATTTTAAAAATGTATAAAAATGCATATTCTTTTATTTAAATAAAATATACGTTAAATGACTAATATAGAATCTGCCTAGTTATATAGGCAGGATAGCAAGATAGCTATGTAATATTGTCATACCTTCTTGTTATTATTAACTGTAACAAGGAGCTTCTCTGAACGGACCTCGGATCTCCATCTAAAAGCTAGCTAACCTATTCAACTAAAGATTGGTTCGATGCAAATATATTTTACGCGATCCAAGATAACTTATTACCAATAAAAGTTTCTTTGAATTTACATTACAAATATACAAATTACAAACTAACAAATACCTAAAAAGCGATTAAGTAAAGTTTAATAATTCAAAAAAAATTGTTTATATAACAATTAGGTATTGTATTAATCAATCTAAATAGCAAATTTTAACTTGGAATTTGTATAGGTGCTTTGTAATGAACATTTATAAGAAATTAGATGAATCTTGAATTATGTTCTAGTAGATAGAAACATTCTTTCACTAACTGTAGTATGCCCCAGCTTTTGAAGCCGATTCTAGCTGTGTTAATTATTTAGTGGTGTGAGAATCGACTTTTGAAGTAAACGATAAAAGCGTGACCACGTTAAGTGCCGCATTCAGTTAAAATAGTGACTGCCACAAAAAATTTTCGTGTTATTGAACCAAAAACAATTTATTCAATAATACATATGTTTACTTGTACAGTAAAATATAAATATTTATAACGTAAACGTTACCGAAATGTAGAATCAACTTAATTAGATAAAGTAGTTATGGGAAAGTTAAATAAAAATGAAAATATTTAGCAATTGTTTAAACAGCCAAACAACCATGTTAATTAATAATAGAAATCTTTGTAAAATATATAATTCCAAGAATAAACTCCATGCATTAGCATGCACACGGTCACGTACATCGCAAATTAAAGCCTACTGATATCAATTAGCCTAAATAAGACAAAAATGCATTGAGTCTATAAACAAGCAGATAGAAACAAAAATTATCTAGTTAATAAAAAGGTATTTCATGTTAATATAAGTTTCAAAATGCATGTAAACTGCTACTTAGATATGTTATTATAACAAAGTAAATAATAACGATAACATTTTCAAAGTAATGTCAAAAATTAAGTTTATAGATACCCCTAAAAAAGCTGGTCAGAAAAATGAAAAAACCTTAATTTTTGAAAATTAATCTTTAATCCGCACTGTTACACAAAATAACATTTGGGAACGCAAGCCAACCATATAAATAGCAGCGATCGCCAAGGAATTTTCTACGTCTACTAACAGACTCGTTCCACTTTGAGTATTTATCAACAGATAGCTTTGTTGTTAAATAAACAGTCTCCCGCCAAGCAACAGGCATTTTTACCAAATGGTCGCAAACGCTTCACGTAATTAAATACATAGTTCCATTGCACTTTGTTACTCTGTTTAATTGATTCTAACATAACGGCACATAGATTTGGTTTAATTATGAACCAAACCGTTCTGACGATTGGTTTACTGAAAGCACCAGGTTGGATCTATGCTTTGATGTGTATTAAAACACTCTGCTGATTAGTATCCTAAAGGCACAAAATTATACTTGTTAAAAGAGGGAAAATTTTTAAATATTGCCGTTAAACACCAGAACTATGCAGGTCTAACACCAGCACCGAATACACTACAGCGTACTAAAACCATCATTTGTAAACAAAAACAAACACTTTACAAAAAATTAATATATAGTAATACTCAGGGATGTTTCGTCTAGCGCAATATTGAAATATACCGTTACCATTCAAAGCCACAACGGCGCATACACTTTCGCACCGGATCAAATTAATCATCTCCAAAGATCTTCCTATTGCTTTCCCAAATCAGCTCTTGTCAAATAAATAAAGGCGGATATCAGCCGTTCGCATATTAACAATCTGAATGCTGTATATATTTATTTCCTAAGATTTAGATTAAGCCTAATTACTTAAGTCCAATTTTTCTGCATATTTAAATCATTTAATAAATATACTAAACTAGTCACAATCTTTTGAATGACTTAAAAGGAATCAATGTAAATGCCTACTCTGTCAAATACCGCATCAAGTAATAAAGTTTAAGCAGTAAAATTAATAAGTAATAATGCAGCGCTAAGCGCCAAGAATTAATTTAAATAAAATGAGTCAAATAAGAAGAATAGTCATTACAGCAAATATAAAAATACAGTGACGTACACTAAATAACCTGGTACCTATTGTGGATCAAATAGGTAACCAAGTACATGCGAGGTAAAGTTAAAAAGTCTAGACCTAAGATACAAACTAGTACTTACAAGTAAAATTAAAAAGTTCAAATTTTCAGAACTCAAAATAGGGTTCTCCTATATCAGCTAGCTTTGTCCGCAGCTCGAAACAACGTTCTACGAGGCAACCAATCGAATTCACCTTCTCCAACGCTTTAAAAAACCGCTTAAACCTATAAGTAACGTGTCAGCTTCGACCAAAAAGAGTTTTAAGCAAAGTCCGTTACTAACCCCAACTAGACATTGCATAAATTATAAGTATTATACCAATCAAAAGAATTAAATTGCTCCAATGGAATTCACAATGGTTTGTAGAGGCGAAAGTAAGTTCTACCGACATAGTCTCGGGCATAAGAGATTGTAAAGGCAAACGCCGGCCATCGATAATTCTGTGACCGAGGTGGCAGGTTCTTCCTTGATGCTTCCGATTTGTAATAATCATGCACGAGACTTCGGTAAGAAAATACGGTAGCGGCGATGCCCCCTGGCAATCGAAAAGTATCTGAAATATGGTTAAGAGTGAAATCATAAATAAATTCAGGAGTAAGGCAGTAAAATAAAATAAAAAGGAGAAATTAATTGGGTGTTTTAGAAAATAACAGGGTTCCTTAAATAATCAATAATCATAGCTTTTATCTTACTAACTCTTGTAGAAAAGACTCCAATACGAATAGTTTTGTTAGACTTCAAACATGTACATTGTCACAGGCTCAATGGCAAATAAATCGTGCGACAACTTAACGAGTATTCAACCACGGCCGGCAACGCAACAATCGAGAGAGGCGCTTTCATCGATACTATCGAAACTGAACACTGTAGGGTTACGTCAAGGTGTTCGAGACCTACCGTTAGAGCGGAAACAGACGCTCTTAGGGTAATGCGGATTCGGGATCTAGCTGAAACTGAAAGAAAGCACACTAAACGGAAGTATTAATTAGTTGCAACTGCTCCTGTATATTAAGAAGTTGGAATTCGCTATTAAAATAGGGGAAAGCCCTTTTTTATAATATGTCACTATTCAGGAGTTAATATTTGTTATTAAAAATGGCACACCCTGTAAATTAAAAACTTGTACTTGATGATTTGGTAAAATTTATGCACTAGGCCGACACGTGTAAATTATTCCAGAAAAAGTTGAGGATGTGCTTTATTTTAAATAAGCAACAGAAGAAACGAGTGTTCAACCTGACCACTCGCTATAACGTTACTAGTATTACGTACAGTAAATGCAATTTTGAATAATTTTGAATTTAGCTCAAAACAAATGACTGTCACACATATTTTTAAATAAATTACTAGGTTGAGTATTAATGTTATTGCACACACCTTGTGTCGCTCGGAGTTGGTAAAACTCAAACTATCCAATAAAAACAAATCTTGCACTATACACGTTTATACATTTAAATCGAACTTGACAACAGCATATTTATACGTACATAAGCAATTGAAAAACAATCAGAATTGGCTAAAGTAGCTTAAACCTAAAAATTAAAATGTTGATTGACTGGAATAGGTTCACACATTTGATATGCAAAATAAGGCCGCCCCTAATCCGGGAGCGATTACCTTTAATTAGAAAGTGATACATATTAACGACATGATACAAACAGTCGTGAAACTTGTGTACCCAAGCGCTTTGTGAATTAGTATCTTTTTAAACAATGTAAAGACAAAATTTATAATGGTTACGTTATTCAACAATTGTTTTAACAAAATTGTAATTTACTTTCTAGACTACAAACGAAAAATTGAATTAACTGTTTTATGAGATAGTGTTTAATTCATCTGTTTCACAAGTTTTCAATTTAGGAACCAATTTCTCCCTAATAGATGAATTAATAATTGCGGTGACGGTTAATTTACGGTATGCAGATATTTTTAGAAGCGCCAACGAATATCGAGGGCTCACAACAAGTATAACATAAAATAAAGTGAAATAAACAACACTTACGGATTTGATTGTGGTTACAGACGGGGACGTGTTTTTCCTTGCCAAATTTTCGCTAATGAACCTGACCGGGTATGAAGCACGTGAAATATGATTGCCTTTAATTATGTAGAATTTCTAATACCCAACACTCGAAACTCCAATCTGAGCGACGTACGCCTAAAATAGGAGCTCTAATTTTTCGACAGCTCAATTAAACAGAGGTGGTTAAAATAAAGAAGATGTTTCCGAAACGGTAAACTAATTAACTTTTTATGTTCTAATATAGTTCTACGACAGTCTAACTGACAGTATTAAAACTTGCAATCGACTGCTTAATTTTTGCGTTTCCTACGGAACCGAAGTTTTTAATTTCCCAGACGACGTCGTTATTATTCCGTCGATCCGCCTGTATATGTTACATCTATGTCACCATTATATCGATCCAAATGTCTTGTTAAAGGAAATTAAATACTACCTTGCTCAAGATTTCTTTGTTCGCTTTTTTCGGTTATTTCCAAGACGGAGCATAACCTTTAATAACTTATTAGTATATGCATTTAAACAAAGCTAGAACTGCAACATTTAATGCATTTTACAAAGTGATTCTTTAAAACACTATACGAGATGGATTAAATTAATTTTTAATATGTTGACCTGCTTAATCTTTGAAATTTAAATGCTAGATGATTCACTAAACTTTTTAGAATTTATTTTAGTTATTTATGTACAAGGTGATGCGAAAAATAACAAATTACAGTAACTTATATATACACAGATACGAAAATTAACAAGAACTATCGGCATGCCTATCTAGAAAGTTCTAGGCGGTGATAAAGTCAACAGAGATAATTCAAATTTAAATACAGGAAAATGAAAATTCATTTTTTCAAAGCATAAAAAGATAAAAGGTAATTGACTATAACCGAATTAACTAAACAAGTTGAAAGAAATTTATTCAAACTAAATGACACGTGACATTAGAATTCTTTAGAAGTATCCGCTAAAAGGATGGTGCCTAAGATATTCAGCAACGTCCCCTTGTTCTCGTTACTTAATTTAATCAATTTCTTTTAGAGAAACGAATTAATCACATAAGGGAATATGAATATGCAACGAGTATGTGATTATTGGGAGCAAATTCTAAAAAATTTGATATTCTAAGGAATAAAGTGATATTACGGATTCTCCAGTTTAATTCAAATAACCAATAAGTTAACTTTAATTTGCTATTTTATTTTTTTACTAAGACAAGTAGGCGCGCGCGCAATATTCAAAATCATTATATTACAAATGTTAGTTATACCCGGTATTTTGTTTAAATTATTAAATTAACTGTTAGATAGTTTTGTAATAGATTTGTTTTTAACTGTAGAAAACAAAAAGTAGTACTAAATTATATATTAGAGGTCATAAATATTGTAAAGATATATTACTTTAATATAAAGGTAATATGTTATCGTGTATATTCCTTAAAGTTAACACTTTATAGATAAAGCAACATACTTTCCCAAATATACAGCAAAAGTTTTTTAAACACTAAATAAATCTTTTCGTCGACCGACTATAAATATATCACCAACGTTCCGTGTCCTGATTTCAAGGGATAACGATTAAGAGCTACCGCTCCAATTGTCAATACCGTATAATTAACTAAATTACATTATTTAGCGCAAGGAATCTTTATATCTTTATAGAAGATTTAAGTTTCTAATAATTTATGAAGTATGTAAGCACAGTTCGTTAAATCGAAGGAATTAAATGATCTCATAAATTAATACAAAACTGAGAAAGCGGGAAGCTCTTCTGAGCATTTTCATCTAGCCCTTTCATATAACCTCATTTCATTTAATCAAAGACGTCTAGTAAGTTAAATAGGTTTTCTTTGCATAATCCATTGGAGGTCGTTTGAATAAACCTTTAGATATTTAAAAAATTGATTTGCTTTGTAACCGCAATGCGGAAAGTGCTCAGTTTTTTCTTATAGGAACTACATATATTTAACGGTTTTGATTTTGCTTAAATTAAAAATTTGGTTTCGATTTTCAGTAGATATAAATGCTTATGGACAATTCTAAATTCATCTAATCACTACAAGTACATGTTCAAGGATAACCACAGACGAGGAGTGTAAGATTGCGATCAAGTGTTGAATGAGGATCTCCACCTAACTTAACAAGCCCTTATCGTCACTAAATCCTTAACTTAAATTGAAATGGATATATATTTAATAAAATTTGTTTGAATAGCATTTTAATTCTATTTAGCAATTTTTATTCATATATATCTAAATGTTGTTAACAACAATTTGTACTTACGATTTTAGTATTTAATAAAAATTTTGGGTCTGCAATTTATATACGTAAACCCAGAAATTGCCAGAGGTCCTGGACCTGCCTTGCTTAATTTTTAGTGCCGAACGTTTGTAATATTACTTTAAAATTTGCAAAATAAATATAAACAGGAATTTAGGTAAGTCACTCGTTTTATCAAATACCTGAAGAATAATTAGAAATGGCGTAAATCAGAATAACATTAAAATTAAATATTACGTTTTGTTAAACGGGTTTATTGTGATCACTACTAAAACATTTTCAAACTACTGTCCTAACTTTACTACTATAATGCGCGAAGTTGGACTTTCATTTCTGTAAATACGAGCAACAAACGCTTCAAAGGTTTCTGAGTACAACCTAATGAGTAAAAGAAAAACCGCTCGGAAATTCTAGAAAATGATTATCTACAAAAAGATTAAGTGTAACGAGAAGAAAAGAAATACGACTGTGTAATCTTTTTAAACGATAGAACGTTTCAGTAAATTTAATACGTATTTAAAGAGATATGACAAGCTTATCATCCCAGAAAATTTTGAAGCTATCAAAGGAACGTGAAAAAACTAATTAGTTAACTTTATCTTATAATTATTTAAATATATAAGCGAAACCAGCTTGTTTTTATTACAAATAAAGAATTTTAATTTTAAATTGTAATTAATTAAACATTCAATTACAATTTCCCTTTAATAGATTGCTATAAAGTAAACCCATGTTAAATTTAGTCAGTCTTGGGAGTAGTGGTGCACAAGTATTTAAACTGAATACTACCCTATTTAATTTTTTAAGTTTTACAACGAGATGTGCAAAATTAAGAATAAGTGAGATTTATTATAATATACTCCTCTTTCTTTGATCTCTGAATATGCGGCGTTGTAGTGACCATTCGGTATTATAAAGAACGCTGCCTGGTAACTTTTGCATTCGCTAGTTGTTACTATTGCACCATTGCATTATGTAATTATAAAAATAATTGATTTATAAAATATATCGAAAGTTGAAATGGCATGTTAAGCTATTCACTATTTTTAAATAAACAATAAAGGTTTTATTTTAATTGATTACAGTTAGACTTGTCTCCTCTCCTACAGGGATTTTGTTGGCAAAATTTTCGTTTACAATCGCAAAATTACGTAACGGTACCAGTACTTCTATATTGTTTCAGTGTGTATTACTAAGGGAGATTGATAATGGTGTAGTTATGTTTCGGGAATAAAGGGAGGGAAAGTTGGTGAGTGCGAACGTCTGCTTAAGAGAGACAGTGTTACGTTCAGCAATGTGTTGTATAGGTTAGAACAAGATGAAATACAACACTTACGTAACATATTATAATGGTTATCAAGATAAATTATTATAGACTTTGTTTCTCCTCAAGATCACGTGTCATTTTAGACTAATTCAAATCTAATTTTCAATAAGAGCGAATATGATCGTTTTATGCTATCGCTTCTAATGTTGAAACTCAATATTTAGTTGAAACAGAACAATTCTATCTCATTCGCAAAAGTTTATATATCGACAATAACATTTCTTACGACATTAGTAAAATACTACCGCAGAAATATTTTAAGGTGGTATTAGACAATCCAATTAAAATTCTCTTAAAGTTTCTACGTAGTGCATCGAAGGAGCGTTATGGAAAGAAATTTAAAGACGTACACAACGGCAAGCAAAAATAAATTTACAATTAATGAAAGATGTAGAAATCTCAATAATTCAGTAAAAGCCAAATAAATTCTGGCCAGCAGTCTGCGAATATTTCCTTTTGTTTCTTGTATCCAAATATTTTATGAAGTTTGCATTATTATTAATTATCATGAGCTTATTGAATCTTACGATAAATATATTGCTATGTATGGCTTATATAAAACCAAAAAAAATTTTAAAAAAACTTATATGTAAAATTTATGTTTGAAAACCTGAAATTTTCAACTAATTAAAACAAAATAATTAAACTCAAAACAAAATATTTTATTGCAATCAA
>JAHWXV010846145.1:0-13453 GCA_024586415.1 Phrixothrix hirtus
CCCAATATTATTTTAGGTTCAATGACAAATATTACAGTTTCGCCTTCTTAGAACCAGATGTATACGTGCCTGCCGCTTGCTGTACTGACCTTCAAGGCCAGGAGGCGGCAGAGGAAAGATGCGGGGTATATGGATTGTCTGAGTCAGTCTAGTTTCGTGCTAGAAACTGGAGACATCCCTTTTCTTGTTTTTGATGCTAATTTGCAGATTTTTATTATAAATTTAACATTTATTATTTTATTCTTATTTTAAATCTAACAGATGTCACCACTGACAATGTATTCTACTTTAACTGTTTTATAACCTTTCGCAAATTTCAGAAGGTTTCTTTACTAAAAAATTTATTAATAATGCGTTGTTGCACGTTAAAATTCAATTTTTTTCCACTAATGCTTCTCATATGTACCCAACTGTAGGTTAGTTAGTCTACTGACCAAATCAGATAAATACTTGTTTCAGACTATCAAATGGCAAACTAAGCTTGAATTGGTGGTTCTTTATTTTGGCCGAAGTTCAAATTATAGTTTAAATTTAAAAATACCCAAAGATTGTATTGTAGGATATCATTGTCAAACTGAGGTCGTAACCTATACTAAGTTAAAACTCTTGAACAAGCTTAAGAGTGAATCTAAATACCTGTAGAGGTCTGTATTTAGGGAACTTTCTTCTGATGAGGTTCCGCTAAGCAAAAACATTTTGGGAGCATTCCAAACACAGGCCCTTATCAGCCTTTAGATTTAGTTTTAAAATTATTCATGAATTTTAACTTAATATATCCTCTTGTGTAAATCACATCATTTTATTTAGATTCAATTAAATAACTGTTTCTATTGAATTTGATTATTTCCAACACAATATGTAATTTCAGCTTGATTTGAAATTATTTAAGATAGAATATATCGACAAATGTTATTCACAGTACTATCCATATTAAATAAAACGGCATATGTACCTAGCAAATTTTTCACGAATAAGCGGGAATTATTTTTCTATTCAAAGCTTCAAGCTTAATATTACATGGTATGTAGCCCAAATTTTACTTGTTTAGGCTCATTTAATATCTGAACGTATCAAAAAGTTGGCTAGCATTTTCTAGTTAGTTGGGCGTAAGTTGGGATTCAGAGTTGATATACAATGATTAAATAATATAGTACGATTTCTATTGGATTAACTTTAATCTCAAATATACGACTGATATTGTTTAGTGCAGTTAAACAGTATATCAAAGTAACAGGCAAGGTTATATTTAGTTATGTCATAGAGAAATTGGGTTTTAAAGACGAAATAGATGCACATTAAGTTGTATGTTAATACGTTCAACCAATCGAAATCCGTTTATGTTCTTTATATAATTCTTCAATAAGGAATGTTTTCAATTTTCATTCTACTCTCGTACCAGAAACCTTTAATTGTGTATTAGATACAAAACATTTTGTACTTTAGCGTTGTTTCACATACAAGGATCTTTTATGTATCATGTTTTTTTCACGTAAAATTCCTTTGACTTTCCATATGTTCCCACGTGTTAGAATATTATTATATTTCTATGTTTTAACGCTCAAAAATCCTTTTCGAGGCTAATGATTTTGAGGATGTGAATTTCAACTATCTGATGTAGTACAATACTGCCAAGTGTTATCGACGCAGCTTATGAATTATTGCTAGCCGAAACCTGAGAACGGTGTATTACTGTTATCACAAATTTTATTTAACTTTCAAAAATTAAATATTTCAGGTAACTAAAATAATTGACAATATTAAGGAAAAAATTTAAAGATAAGTACATTTAAAGCTGGTATATTGTCCACTAAATTATCCTTAACCTTGTAACGGTTGTTACATAATTAATATGATTAACTGCAGGAATTTATTGTAACACCCTGTGTGTACAGGTACATTCATTATTTTTAATTTAATTTCAATTTATATATGTTTAATTTAATAATCCAACAATCTATGGTGTGTGCTGTACATTTGTTTGTTGATTGCAACAATTTAATATGCACAAAGAACGAAATCATTAATTTATTAGTTTTGATTTTTAAATAAGCAAATTAAATAAACACTATCGTATCTAGCAGCACCAGATAAGCAGACATTGAATGGGCAGTTTCGACTCAACCATTAACGAGGACGTTACAGGCTCTCCTTTTAAAATATCTATTAAATATGATTTCTACCAAATACTAACTTTTGCATCTAGTCTATTAAATTGAAATACTAACAACTCATTACTATTTTAAAAATGAAAATTTTGTAAAAAGGAGAATCCGTAGCAATTCGGCTGAAGGTTGACATCGGCATTGTTTCTTTTGGATCTTTTGGGGCAAAATTTAACTTATTGTTGTTTAGGATGTCAGTAACAGGTCCCTAATTATGGAAGCCAGCTGAAAAAGGCAGATGTTGAAGCTCGTAGAGCCAAAGACTGGTGTTTTCTATTAAATATTTTCTAACAAATTTGTGCCACGTTTAGGTAAGTTCAAATTTTTATTTAACATCTGTTCTAACGTTGTCGTTATCGACAAGGTCATGATGACCTGCTATTGTGTTTGCTCGTACAGCTATTCTGCACCTATTAGGTTTGAATTATATTTTATGATTTATATTGAGAAGGTATGGTCTCAATTATTTGGTGGCACAATTAGGAAAACACAATTTGTATTACTTCGTTATAAAAGTTACTACGATCTTGTGAACACACAAATTTTCTGTTATTTTCCATACTACGAACTATACCAGTTTCATTTGTGCATAGCAAACTTATTAGGGATATATTTCTTTGGTATCTAAATTAGGGTGGGAAATTTCCAAAATTGATTATTTATTTTTTTAATAAAATTTAACTTTCCGCCTAGAAATTTTAAATCTTTTATTAATATTATTTACTGTTCACATTTAATGCTATATTCTTGTCTTGCTGCACAATTTCATATCCAGCACGTCTTTGTAGGCTTCACCTGCAACGCCGTTTAACTTGCCTTTTATGAGAGTGATTAGGTCAGGGAAACCTCAATTAGAGCTTAATTCAGATTGATGTCTGTCTTATCTTAGTTGTTACCGCATACTGCTGTATTTATCTTACAGCCGACTTCGAAGCCTGCTGTACCTATAATCTTCAGCTATGTTCCACTTGGTGGACCACGTTTAATTACTTTACCTATCAGGAACATCACTTCTGTAGACTTAGTGGTTGCTGCTGGGTAACATCCAATCTGATCACGTATTCTTTTGTTTAAAATTCTATTTAACGTTAACTACAGTATTTAACATTCATTCTAAGTATACTTAACTTTTCAATTACTATCAACTGCTGTATTTTGCTGCTGTAATTATTAAATTGTTATTTGTTACTTAATTTTATTATTTTTGATACAACTACAACTAGCTTAGCTTTATTTCCTTTAACTGAAACTATTCACTGAGTTCTTGAAAGCATCTTACTCTGTTAATTACTTATAAATAATTATTGAAGATCTAAAGCGCCCACACATCGTAAGCCGCTGCCAGATCTTATTTCTTCGCACTTGCCACCCCTGGGAAAAATTGAGCTTCCGGAGAACCTTCCAAGTAACTTCTATTTATCGAACGAAGGTGAACTTTTACACACTTTCATTTAACTTTTAAATTGCCAATCGTAACTAATTAATGTTAACAACGTTTTGTGTCAAGCTTATAACTTTTATTAGTTAAAATTTGTCCGTTTTTATATAATCAAAGTATAATAGAAATAAATTTACATGCTATTCTGATTCTACAGTTTCAACCACATCCTGCAACAAAATAAAAAGAATAAAATTTAAGGAAACATTTTTAGTTTCTCTCTTCAAGTCGGAAACGCTTGAGGTAGGCTGAAAACTAATGCACACATGCTTGTAGAGCGCGAACAAAAACAAATAGCAAGATCGGAAAAACGGTACATTAAAGTACAATTCTTAAGTTTCAAAATCATCTATTCATTTTTCAACATAGTTACCGTTAGGGCTAACACATTGCTCTCAACGTGTAACAAATTTTTTCATTCCGTCCCTGAAGGGTTCTTCCGACTTTTCTCGAATCCCGGACTTGACAGCTACCTTCACCTCATCGTCTGAAGTGTAACGATTTCACTTGAGGTCTCTCTTGAGCATAGAAAAAAAATAAAAATGGCAAGGCGCAAAATTGGAGAAATAAGGAGTGTGTGGAATCGGTTCAAACTTCAGGTTTAGCAGAGCCTTTCCGGTTGCGCGCAAGGTATGCGAACAAGCGTTGTCATGTTGCAAGATTATTTTGGCCAAGCTTCCTCTAGCACATTTTGAATCAAATCGTCGACGAGTTTGCGTTGTATCGTCTGTAGCAGTGATCAGACGTGCATGTTTCATCAACAGTTATGGCTTTTCCAGGCTCGCAGCCACTAAATTTTATTACTCATCGATTTATAGTTGACCTATCAACAGTATCGTAAGAATTAACAGCATTTAAACAACGATTAATTTCAGCAGGAGTCATTTTTCAGCAGTTAAAAATTTGATAACAGCACGCTGTTTAAACTCGCGTTGACAAAACACTATAATACGTCTCCATACTTCAGCTTCCCCAAATCCACTAGATGAACGCAACGACTTCGATCCTGCGCATGTGTATTGAGGGGGAATGTTACTTCCATGTGCTACCTGACGGACTTCTGAAGATAATTTCGTTCGCACTCTAAGCATGTGTGTTCGGCCTACCCTTGTATTTAAAGTAATTTTGACTGATTAATAAGGAATATGCATCAAGGTATTTAAAAAAAAAAGTTGCTAAACGAACTTGGGAGAATATTTAGGTCAGTGATACAATGGTACTCAGTGTCTGAAATGTATTCAGAAAACAGTGTATTACAAGGAAGCACTGTACCTATTAAAATATTTCAAATTCTGTAATCTTTATAAATTCATATTTTGCAAATAAATAATTTATAAATTCATCTCGACCTGTAAATAACAGTTACAGATTCAGTAGTATTTGAATTATTTAAGACAAATAAGATGATAATAATCTGTAACTAACATCAACTACAAAAATATATTTCAAACAAAACACCGCTGCTGGTTTTATATGTAAATTTCGGTTTGTTAAAAGTCTTTGAATATTTCCTACTGTAGAGACCATAAAAAGATCGAAAACGCAGTTCTGGGATCTCTAGCCTGTTTGATAAAAAGAAATCGGAGTGGATTCCTTGAAATCCCTTCTTGTATTATGCGGTTTTATTTTGTCGCATAATTTGATTAAAAGTGATAGCAATTGACTTTCGAGTTGTCAAATTTACCTTTTGAAAAGGGTTATAAATATGCATCTGACTTGATGTAAAATTTCTTTTTTTACAATTTGTTTTATGTATATAAAGTAAATTTTTGACATTAACTTACACCTACCATAAAATCACGTTAATAAAACATTTATGATAGACGATACTTTTGTAAAAGCATATGAAGTGAATACATGTTAGTGTATTTGTCGCTTGAAAGCTCTTATTATAATATACCATGCATAACCGCAGCGAATTGAGCTTGATCAATACAACAGTTTTCGCTTTTCTTTTATGAATTGGCTGGCGTGAAAATTTTATAGTTGTTTATAGATCCACTCTTATCTACTGCCAGGGAAATAGAAATTTTAGCCTTCCAAAATCTATCGATTTAGATAGGGCATGTTAAATGTTTCACAGCTATGATATTAAGAACCTTAACATGTCCAGTGTTCACTTTAGAATTTATTTTCTAAACAATCGCGGCCGGTACGTATAAGCATCGGCCATAAATATTTAACATGTAAATTTTATATAACTTATGTAATTTAATTGGATTTTATCTTCCAATAGTTATCAAAGTTCATTATCATTAAAATGGTAAATCATAATTTCAAATTCTTTACTAAATGTTACAAAGGAAAGTATAATCGAACATTCCTTTGACTTTATTGCTTCAGAGGAAGTAAATATTTTTCAACTCTGAAATATTCTGACTTTTTGAGCTACTGCCTATATGTGTCTTTAAATATAAACCCATGTAAATTTGTTCATGCACTACATATATAGATACAGAAATTTTCGTGAGAACTCGACAAATTTGACAGTTAAAGGTAGCGCAATATTCCGGGTAGATTCTAAATGGGATATTTGTTACCATTGTAATTCCCGTACTTTCAGAATAAATTAATGAAACACTGTACCTAATAGTTATCTACACAAATAAACTTATTTCAGTACATTTTAATAATTGTATATAATTTGCTCATTTTTCTACAGTTTTAATTTATACCATTTGTTAGGTAGCATTTAGGATACGGGTTACACCTAATTTTTGTATTCATATAGCGAGATGCCTTTTATAGGATACTGCAGTAGGAAATGGGTATAGCTATTAGTAGACAGTGGCGGCGAGCTCCGAGAATTTTTCAGTTGCTTAGGTTCTAGAAATATTTCGGATGTTTCTACAATTAACGATATCGGGATTATTCATGTTTGGAATGTTGAATTTCAAGTAAGAATAATTAATATTCCTATACAACGATGTTTACTCGTATTAAATACAACTGACTGTTTCAGAACAACCTAACCAAATCGATTATTCTAAAAATAAAAAAACGATTACATTTACATTTACATTTACAACGGTAATCGGAAGAGATTGTTTAATTACTGATTTATCGAAGTAGCGATTTCCCTGTAAGGAAAAATCAATTCTTTGCGGTTTTGGAATTAATATTTTCTTAAAAATTCTATCAGCTTGAAAAAGCGACCTTACCGTCGTAGTTTGTAATCATTAATAGTTGTTTTAAGTTCATTGTTTTTTGGTATTCTGAAGTATCTCGAAGCAACTTCTACACAAGGAGGCGTTGATTCGATCTATACTATTAACCCTAGTATTCACTAAGAAGATTCAATATAAATTATTTATATTGAAGGATGTTTTGCATAAATTCAATTATATGGCTCAAACCATTATTTGTCGACAAAAACTTGTATAAATAGGAAAATGTATGAGATAATCATATTTGGAATAGTAGCATTTTTAGAAAAACCTTCCTCTGGGAGGGATCGAACCCGCGACTTCTGGATAGATCCTGGGCACTTTACCAGCTAAGCTATCGAAGGTTCAGTACACGCTCAAGTGAAAATCCTCTTCAAATGCTCTGCCTTATATATTAAATCATTTATTATTATTAATTATTTTTAATATGGGAAGGAGACCGTTGAAATACTGCAGGTTTAGAAGACCCCGACGGTCATGTATATTCACAACTAAAATCACAGTATCTAAGCTTAGCAACTCTAAACTCTAAATTAACATTGTGTTAATGAACGAGATCAAACTGAGAAGTTTCAACATAAATTATTTATATTGAATCTTCTCAGTTGAATTTCGTTAATTAACACAATATTGATTTAGAGTTTAGGCTTATTAAGCTTAGATACCGCGATTTTAGCTGTGAATCTACATGACTGTGTTAGCTGTTCTAATTCCTGCAATATTTTAACAGTCTCCCTTCCATCTTCAAAATAATTAAAAATAATAAATTATTTAATACATAAAGCATAGCATTTGAAGAGGATTTCCACTCGAATGTATACCGAACACTCGGTAGTTTAGGTGGTAGAGTGGCTGGGATCAGTCCAGAAGTCGCGAATTCGGTCCCCGCCCGAGGTAATTTTTTTTAAAAATGCTAGTATTCTAAATATGATTATCTCATACATTCTCACACTTAGTATTAACGTCTATCTCGACAAAAGGAACTGTAAATACCAAGTTAAAAAATTCCAAATTGGTAGCGTGCTCATAAAATTTCTACCCGAGTAGTACGAGTATTTGTATAAATTGGCGCCTAAAATCCTTAGTTCCAACTTCGACACTAGAAGTTATAGCCATTGGCACTACGACTTAGATCTCTTTATCACTGATACAATATATCGTAGCCTATACATGAACGCTGTATAATTTCACCACAAACTAACACAATAACGCCTTGAACGAAAGCATTACCATTTTATATTACACAACCAAAGTGGTTCCTAATATCGAAAGGTTGCGTAAGGTAATGCTGAACTTCAGGTGCGTATGTACATCGAGTGCACATAACATTATTGGTTGCGCATTGCTAACCCTTGTAGTAATGTTATTTGTGCGCCTCCTTTAGTGCATGCCGCGGACAAGGTGGTTGTGGTGACAATCCAAAGATAAGCAATGCTCGTTTGTTTGATGGTTTAGTAGCTGCTTATATAAAGATCAGGATTTCTGTATCTTTCTTCCACTTAATTTAGTTCGATCGTCGTCGCATTTTATTTTTGACATGCAATACATTTGCACATTATTAATTAATAGCCTTTCTAATACAGAGTGGTGCAGAAAAACTTGCTCCATTCAGTTTTGCAATTTATTGGACTGACTGACTTTAGTTTAACAACCTGGCGAGTTTGAGCGGCGCATGAGCGTAGTATCTGAACCTGACGCTTCTCGATCCTGTCTGTTTAGTCTACGTGTGTCTCTCAATCCTGCTGTATTCCATTGAGCAACGGGTGTTCCTAGTTGAGCAATATGTGCGAGCACTCATTCAAAGCTGTTCGTGAAAGCTTTCATAACGATGATATTGCGGCAAAATCAATGATCCAGGATATAATTAAAAGGTCGCATTTAAGTGGCGCTGTTGCGAATGGAAAGTAGAATAGTAATAATGTGAAAAGTTATGGCAGACATCACAGCAATGTGGAATTTCTCGCGGGCGTGTCAAGGGGTCCTTCAAG
The DNA here is from genome assembly GCA_024586415.1 of Phrixothrix hirtus. NCBI lineage: Eukaryota > Metazoa > Arthropoda > Insecta > Coleoptera > Phengodidae > Phrixothrix > Phrixothrix hirtus. The sequence goes on from JAHWXV010846145.1 coordinate 8,756, forward strand.
AATTGCAGCTGAAACCCCACTGCGTGCGATTATTCAAAAATAAAAGAAGTGGATAAGGGCAAGCGTATATGTTACTGTAGCTGGTTGCTGGAAAATATTTGTAAACGATATATTGCTCCACTTCTCTTCATTTCAGCCGGTGAAGCTTGGTTCCATCTTTCGGGATATGTAAACTCCGAAAACACATAACACTGGGCCACTCACAATCTGGCGAGTTCAAGGTGAAGTCATTATATGATTTAAAAGTTGGTGCATGGTGCCCTGTTTCTGAGACAAGAATCAATTGTTCCAATATTTTTTAATGACACCAACGTTTACTTATAACTATACAATCAATTCCCTCATCAATTGACTCAACAAGAACTTAGTGTAACCTATGTTCAGCACAATGGTGCAACTTGTCATAGGTAGGATTGTTCTCTGGCTTGCATACATTCTAATCTTCTGAAGGGGAGAGGACCGTTAGCAAAAGTTTATGTCCACCCCGCTCTCCCAACTTGTCATCTTGTGACTTCTATCTTTTTACCTATTAGGTTAGGTTATACAAATATTTTGGTGAGAAGCCTTACAATGATGATAGTTTTATTAACTTTTCACTTGTGCCGAATTTAAAAAATTTACGCCATCCATAGGAGGCATCTTCATTATTTTATTTGTATTAAATATCTTCGTATTAAAAACCAATAGGTGGCTCTCCTGGTATGTTCCGTGAGGTAAATTTATGTTTCTAGATGCTGAGTTTCGTCTCAAGGAGTTGTGAAGAAGACTGGACGTTAAAGCAATGATTAGAACTTTTTGTAGATCGAGTGGTATAGTTCGTCGAAGTATTCTAAAAACTGTGGCAAAGAACCCAAACAGTTTCTACTATTTGACATTCCTGTGACAGTCTATAGCTAAAAATTCGGGCTTGAAATCCTTTTGTATAATAACCTGGGAATGGTATCCATTATATTTTCACTTATTGCGAATGTATTGTCCGCCACTAGCATAAACGAAACAGGTAAATCCTTGGTGTAGGAATGGGTATATTCAGTTCATCGTTCACAATTTTCTTATATAAACTTGTATTTTGAAATAACTCACCATCCAAGAACCTTTTCTGACAATCTATGTCCCCGTAAATTATGTTGTACTCAGCATCCACAATAGCCATAAAAACCATTCCGAATATTCCTTTATAATTGTAGTAAATTCTTTTACTGTTTGTAGGGGCATATATAATAAGTTTGTCATCGAAATCTCCCAGCCAATGTGGAAATTCCATCTTTCATCGAATTCGCTCTCAATTCTTCTCCATTTAGCTTCTATTTTTGAAATCTGCAACAATAATAAAATGGGAATAAAATAAAAAATATGTCAATCTTGTCAGGTTGATAAATAAACATGGTCTGGCTAAAATCAGTTGAACACATCAGAACACATCATACGAACATAAAAACCTTCTAATACTCCTTTATGATTTTTAGAATACCGAACTTACTGAAAATGACAATATTAACGATAGCTTATAATCAGATACCAATGAATCAATGAAAGACAGCACTGAACCCACATCAAGCCCAAAAAATGCACGAGCCACTTTCCAGAAGACGTTAAAGTGTACAGATAAACCAAGATTGTCTCAATTAGCTTGCATTCCTGCTTCAGATGTATCAAGTCGTCTATTATCTCCATCACCATGTCTTAAATCAATACACGTGCCTTCAAAAACGACGAAAGTTTTAGTCACACAGTCCATTGCTCATGAACCACGTCCATGTAATATTATGACAGAAGTACAACAATTTAGTTTCATATACTTTTAGGAAATGTGTTTAGTTTTGTAATTTTTTATATAGCTAAGTGTATTTTTTATATGAGAGGAAAATACCTTTATACCTTTGTAGATCTTGCAAAACTTCTTTCAAAGCTCCACAAACCTCCGGTATTATAGATAATATAAGTTGCTTGGAAACCTTGAATACAAACATAAACTGCTGTAATAATATTCTGCGTTGAGATATCTTAACGTAATTGCTAATTTTATTGATGGTGAAATAACAACGTGAAATTTTCTATCACTTTTCATTATTTTAGAAGCTACTATCATTAACAGATTTTAAAATCGGGGTTCGAGATTCTCATAAAATTACGAAGTCTATTTCGACCTTCTAATTTTGAATCGTTCATTAGTCCATTACCACAATGTGCTCCTTCCCGTAGAAATTGTCTCTGCTATTCTTTCTTAATACGGCACAATCGCCAGCTGCGATTTCCATTTTATTTCAGTTCATGTGAAACATTTGTATCTGTAATGTTGGCGATAGTTTTTATTCGATAATTCTTTAAACAAGAGACAGTTGGCCGACAATATTGCACCTACTATATCTTAGGCTGTTATTACCGAAAGGATTTGTTGGAAAAACGAGTATTTAATTAAATATCGATATTCGGTGGTAATAATTAGTCTTCAAACAACAGAGTCGACCTAGCACAGGGTAGGATGGGGGATTCCGTTCGTTGCAAAGACCAAGGTTGTTCAAGTATTGCCTAAAAATTAGTCGTTAAGTACGTGTATATGTGATCAATTTAGGAAAGGTGCCGCCGAAAAATCAATCAGATCAAATTTCGGAATATTGCTTCGGTCAATGACACCTAGTGCTTACATTGATCTTTGCTTTTGTTTGTCACAACATTACGTCATACTTATACGAGTAACCACTAATTAACTCTTATTTCTGAAAGCAATCATTCATGCATCCATTATAATAAAATATGAAGAACATTTAACACTACAAATGTATTAAGCAACTGACAAATACAACTTACACGACTTGTTTGTTTTGTCTTATAATTGCATACATGGCCATATAGATGCATCTAACCTGTTCAACGTTAAAGAATAATTGTACACCAGCTTTATCTAAAAAGACTCTAAATGTTGAAGTCAAAATCCTATGGCATCTGCAGTAACACGTTTAAATAAAGTTGCATTTAAATAGTTCACATTAAATTTCAAAGTTCAATATCAATTATTTACTTAATTCCGACACTCTACAAACATAAAACTGTATACTTTGCACCTTTTATTAAAATTCACTAAATCCGTATAATTTTGCCATTAGTTTAAAGTGCAATACGAGAGTGACAGAAATTCCTTCTGATAATTGGAATGATTAGTTAGTTTTCGTGAATTTACGGATAACAACGGCAATAGAGACCTTCCGTATTTCAAGTACTAATTTCTGATGACGAGGCGGTCTTTAAAAGTTCTAAATAGGTAGTACCCTCTATCTTAGAATCAGATGATATTCTTAAGGATTGGGAAGGAATTGTAGTAGTACAGTAGGATAGGTGCCCAACTAGGAATTCGTGAAGTATGGTTCAACGTTCTTCCCTGAGCCATTAGACCCCGGGGTGACAGCATGAACCAAAATTCCTACTTTGGGGTGCGCGTACTACCGACACTTTTAATTAACCACATATTCACTCTTCGGATAATAAAAGGAGGTACCACGCCCTGCACCAACGAAAACTGCTTAAGCATTTTCCAATTAATTGGAAAAATTGGTGATAACATCACCCTACCTCACTTATTTCGGCTAATTCCCTCAAGTTTAGAATGAACTCACCGACGTCATAAATCACAATTAACGGCTAATTTAACGCCAATCTATACAGTCCAATTTAATTTCAAAGTTCCACTCATTTAGACTAATATACATTGTATCTTAATTATGCCTTTCAAATTTGAAATTAAAATTAAAGTACTACTAAATTTGTAATATTATTTCTAGATAAATATAAAATTAATTAACTAATTATCTTATAACTGATTATTCTAGGTGGTTTTCGATAATTGATTTCTTATGATGCCAGAGATACGTTAAAATTAGAGGAGCGTCACACTCGTATTTTTATTCCTAAACTTTACGTATCTAAAATATGTCATGTAAAGTGTACAGGACGTTACAAGAAAGTATGATAAGTACTCAATTACGTGGATCCTCAGTGCGAGTTATACTATATCGATTTAAAATTCAGTTTGATAAACACAAAAATATTTCCATGGAAACGATTGTACTAACAGTTACGCTAACAATAGTTAAACTTTAGTTTTAAGAACTTGATGTTGCTACTAATATTGTACAACTGGCCCTGAATCACAACTCTAATCTATATTAAAGTTTGTGATCAGTGCCACCAGGCTTAAAGCATTCTTGAGTGGGCGCGGCTGAGGGAGCTAATAGTTCATCATGTACATTCATAGTGAAAAATACAAACATTTTGCCCTTTATTATAAAAACCAATATTTGCTTAATACAACAATGTAATAAAACAACTAGAAATAACTAATATCAAAATTTAGGAGAATATTACTATTATGTTGTTCTAAATGAGTAAATTAAAAGTTATTCCAAAACAATTTTTTAATTTTAAATTTTAAATCGCAAATGTCACTAGCTTTATGTTGCATATTACTTGCCGCTACTTTTCTTTTCATTGTACTCCAAATCAATTCTATATGATGTATGATGCAGTATAGCTAAAAAAAGATAAAGTTTACGGTATACCAAGTTTACTTAATTCTGCTTAACAAATATAATAATTTACGGCTGTATTAGTGTTTAACATAACCATAATACATCATTGTAATATGACGTATGTATATATTAATTTACTTACCAAAATCGATTTATCGACGGTAAACTGGCGTCT
>JAHWXV010846196.1:0-10100 GCA_024586415.1 Phrixothrix hirtus
TTATATATATATATATATATATATATATATATATATATATATATATATATATAGTGCAAAAATTATAATTTATTATAATTATACTAGTCAAACAACTTCTAATATCTACCTGTGGTGTTAGCCGATTGTTTTAAACTCTTTGATGTACCTAACTGATGATGATTTAGAACCTTGAACTTAATTCATGTTCCAGTACAAATATAAAACGTTGTGAGATTTTATTTTATATGTAGAAAATCTATTCAATTTTAATCAATTTTTAACAACTCTTTTGGAGAAGACCAATAATCCACAATAATTAAAATCAATCAGATAATTTGCTATTATTTCAAATCATTTTAACACAAATACTGGTTGTATAAGAAAGAATTCAAACAATCGTCAACAGAAAAATTTTACAAAAGCAAAGATTTTTATAAGTTGTAAAAATTGCAAACGTGGCAAAATCTATGCTTAGCGCATCAAAGTATATACTACGATCAGTTTCGCTTTTATTTATGCTCGTCAGGCAGCCACAACCCTCCGATGTATCAAGCACAAGCTCTGCCGTATGTATATGTTTGTTTGGTGGCTGAGACTTCGGGATGCGGAAATTACCTTAACCCTCTTGGACTAGAACTGTTATGTAGTCATTTCGCCATTCCTACTAGGATTCAGCTGAATCTGTAGTAGTTTCGTCGCCAAATATCACATTGATACGGAACCTACGATTCTACTCCATTATCCGAGAAGAAGGCATGTTTTATAAATATTTCTCCGATCTCGATCGGGTTTGAACTCGCGCCCTTGAGTGTAGAGAAAAACATGCTAACCACATTAATTGGCGCCGGCTATATGTATATGTACTAACTGTATAAAATGTACTAATGATTTTTAAATCAAATTTCCTCTATTACATGAAGATAAAAGTAAACTTGCGCATTGGAGGATTGTGGCTACCTAACGGGCTTAAGTAAAAGCGAGTCCGATCGTAGTCCATCCTGTGATGATTAGAGGAGAACACACCGAGCCTTTACCGTGCGCACGTATTTGTTTGATTGCTTCTGTGTTTTTAAGATACTATACCTTAGGCCCCTTCAGTTTGCTGCGTTGGGTCGGTTATAGTATCTATGCCTTCGAATTTTGTATGTGTTCGATAGTGCCTGAGGATGTTTGACAACAAAGTAAAATTCCACATACAATCCCATTGCGATGGAATGGCGACGCCGCGTAGTAAGTAACGGTTCCAGTTGGTACAATCCCAAGTACTTCAAAGTTATAGAACGTCCGATAGTCATGGCAAGTTTCGATGCAGCAACTGCTGAAAAGAAACTTATTGTAGCAGAAATGAAATACTCCTATAAGAAGGAAGCGAAATCAACCACAGTCAGTGAAGTGCGTGATACGAAGGGGAAGCTCGACGCCGACGGGTCACCGAAGTGAAGCGCAAGAAGCCGGCAAAGAAGGCGGTCGAAGTGCCTGCAACTCCGATAGAGATCAAAAATACCTTTGAGGTCTTAGAGAAGAAGGCACCAACAAATCAAGGCACTGAAGCTGCACCACAAACAGCGGTACCGCTAATCATTCTTCGCTCCAAAGAGAAACGGCCTGAGGTTGCTATTATGCTTCGAGTTAGAGGAATATAAATCCTCAGGGAACGCAACATAACGTCCGGAATCAAGGTCAGCCCGGCAACACCAAGTTATCATCAAGGCATCAAAGAACTCCTTGATAACTAAAAGCTACCTTACCACAATTTCAGCTTCCCTAGTGACAAGACACTGAGGGTTGTCATCAGGGGGCTGCCGTACGAATTGAGCGATGAGGTCATACTCGACGACCTCAAACATCAAGGGCTTCCTGCGCTATGCGTTCGTCGGATGCGGAGGAGCCCTAGCAAGATCCTAATGTCGCTGAACTACGCGAAATTGAAGAACGACGAGCAGGGTAAGAAGATCTACCAGTCGAAGAAGGTGCTTCACCCGGAGGTGAGCATCAAAGCGGCACGCCGAAAAAGCAATAAAACCCCAGTGCCACCGGTGCCAAAGATTCGGGCATACACAAATAAACTGTCATGCAGAGCCCGTTTGCGTCAAGTGCAGTGGCGAGTGCGGGTAACCGAAGACGACCCCAGCAACGTGCGCAAATTGTGTTGAGGCCCACACCGTCAGCTACAAAGGGTACCTGAGGCACCCTTATGCATCAAAAACAGTAAACACTAAGAGAGAGGGCGTGTCCTACGAGGACATCGCTGGAGTCACGCTACCAAGTTGTCGGAAGAAGTAATTGAAATCCAAAGGAATTGATAAATATTTGTAACCCTTACGGTGTGTCAAAAAGTTTCGTTTAAAAATTTTGAGGATAGATATTATCCGAAAATTAGGCAAAAGGTTGTTAAAACTTGGTCCAAAAACACACAAGGGCGCTACAGTATTTTGAGACATACGTCAGCCATTTAAGATTAATACGTAAAATGTACAATATTGAATAACATAAAATTACAGCACAACCTCTAAATCTTATGTTTATAGGAGCTATGTTACTAATTCGGTAAGTACTGCAGGCTTAGTTTGTCTAATAGTTATAATGTTTGCTTCTGAACCCAAAGGTTGCGGAATTAAACTCGGACTGGCTAAACGTTTGAGTCAAAACATTTGAAAAACATGCCTTCTTCCCGGGTAAGGAAATATATTCGTAGACCCCGTATCAACTTGATGTTTGGCACGTTAAAAATTTCTACTGAGATGGAATTCTTTCAGATTCGGCAAAATTATAGTAGCTGGTGAAGAAAATTTTATTTATTGGTATAAAAAATAAATATTGTACAATCTTCATGCGATCGGAGAGGAAGAATATCGCAATTCTTAGTTACATATGATTTACGAACTGTAGTGGCACTTCGACTAGGATGGCGGCAAACATTGTAGGGGACGGTTTCAAGAAAAGCATTGAAATGCCCAGAGTCATATAACATCAATTAATTGACGATGGCAACTAGGAAGTTTCTTGAGGCACAACCATACGCTATTAGTTTTTTCGAAAATATTGAACGGCAAAGCAATCTTCTGAAAGAAATACGTAAAATATTTGTTGTAAGTTAATGAATTATACGAAATTAACATAACAGAATTCTAATTAAAATACTTTGTGTTCTAGGAAGAACACGCAACGTACGAAAAATCGCCGAGAATAATATTTTATTACTTGCACCATTTCATATAGAGTGGACGAAAATTGTTCTTTAGGGAGAAGATGCAGAATCTATATAAGGACTTGAAAAATGCCTATTTACAGGTATTTGGTGAATATAAAGATTGTCAGAAAATTGCATATTTCTCGTGCTCTCTAGTAGTTCCGCTATAAATCGTATCATGAACGACTGTGGTCTATTGGATGACGTTCTGGTGTATTTTAATAGATCGATTGCTAACGCCGGCAGTGTTAAAAATATGAATACGAATATATCTCAACAGTGTACCGCCATAGTCTACAAATTTGCGAGTGAAATAAGAATAAATTTCTCACTGAAAAGATCATATGAAGCACGTTGTGGGGCTGTTGTAATTTCCTTCAACAGTGGTGGGAAATACTACAATTTGGTAAGTCCATCCAACAGTTCCACTGTTACACAAAAGTATTTCCACTGAATGGCACCTACGACTTATGGTTAAAAATAAAACTGCCAAGATCTAAAAAATTATGATTATGAAGCTAACGCCGATCCACGAAGAAATACAAGATAGTGAGGGGCAACCTAAAAATTCACTTTGAAAACAAGAACACCAGCTTTGCTTGGCAGTATCTTATTTTGGTAAAATTTATAGCACGCAGAAAGTCACATCCCATGCGAAAAGAGTCAAAACTTTACTTCTGGTAATAAAAACAATAGAGGAAAATTTTCACCTAGAACTACCTTGCATTTATAAGGTATCGGATTTGAAAGACGTTAATGATTTGTGGAATGGTTAGTTCCTGTTGGGTCCTACAATTTATAACCAAGAAAGGAAACCATTTTACACCCTCTGCCAAATGTACAAAACGTCTTTTGTGAATTGAGGACGAAGTATATTCAGTGCTTTGGGATAATGTTTTGATTATTTTTCGTATTTTTTGTTTTGAATTAATCAAAATTATCGAGCACTTAAATATCATTCTACTTTCTATAAGAAATAAATAGTACATACCACCCTAATGCCGAAAATAAACAAACTGGCTCTGTGATTGCAATAATAAAATATCATGTTTTTTTCGATGTTCGATGGAAACGTTTCTTTTACTCGGACTAAGATTGACTTTCATAAGAAATGATTAAATAATATGTTCATATGGTTAGGATTTTTTTATTGATCGGGAACATTTCTTTTCTGGCGCTAGTTCTGATGGTTTAGTTGGTGATCTGGGAATAGTGGAAGATAAATTCCCAAAGTTTGCGTTTAGTACAGAACCTAAAAATAGTGTGTGTATTTATTTTTTGTTTGTGGCAGTTACCTCGAGATGTGGCAGTTCCCTTTGCTCTTCTAAACTAAACTATTATGGAGGAGTTTCAACTCCAGTAAATAATTATAGCGCAACATGGCGCTTATGAATTTACTTCCTTATTCGAAAAAACTGCACGTGTTCAAAATTTTTCTACCCTGAGAAATGTATCGACCCCACCTGTGATCGAATCTATGCCCTTTGGGTCCAGTGACAAACATGTTCAACATTAGACCAAATGGGACCGCCGAGTGTACTTGTTAATTTTGTTATTGCCGTTATTTATACTACTTTCCTTGAGTCGTGTGACATCACGAGTATCTTTTTGGAGGAGTAAAATGGCCAACTACAGCTATGGTAACTGGATAACCTCTAAAACAAATATTAGCTTTATAAACATTGTTTATCAAACCACTTGTATGTTGCTTCAGACCGCTGGCACCTTGAGTTAGGAGCTAGTTAGAGTATAACTTATCGCTCATTAAACAGTTAGCATAGCTTTTCCAGTCTAAATACTTAGAAATTCGTCAAAATTTACATTTTTGAATTCAATAGTGCCAAAACAAATACTCTAGATTAAATAGCAATTGTAGCGCATTCGTTTGTGTTTTAACTTGAAACGTTGGTAATTTGAACAATTGCAGTTTTACATCTGAATTTTGAAACTATTTAGTTCAAATGCCTTCTTCATGCGTAAATTTTGGGGTTATACTTATTTAATCACTGTATATAATTTACAGTTAATAGAACAGAAACGTTGAGCGGAGTAATTTAAACTTTATTTTTTGACAGAGCGCTCAATACAGTGTCCGCAAAATAAGGAACATTTCGTTAAAAGGAAATGTACTTTCATATGTACGACATTATAAATTATATTTCTAAGTTGTACAGTTTTCAAGATAACTGAAGCTTTGAGTCAGAATCTGCATGTTAATCTAACCGACCACTGTAACGACGCTTCAGTTTATAATATACATTACAGCATGGTGCACTAGACGTTATTCACAACAAATGTGAGTAAACGTTAACGAGAAATTTAATTACTAATAAAGAATTTAATCAATATTTTGTTTTTAAACTGTCTTTAAAATATTCATCAATTCTACACCATGAAAATTAATTTAAGAATTTCTTATTCAAAATAACTGGATTAGATGTGTTGATCCATTATAATGAGTGATTCAAAAAACGCGTGGGTTATATATCAAAATAGGAACTTTATTTTCAAAAACACATTTACCAAGGACATAAACATTTCAGATATGGAAAATAATATCGGGAATATGACCTCCACTATTTTGCGGGCATGCCAAATCTCTCTTCGTGAAATTGTTAATAACTAGCTCACTCATATTTTGCCCATAACTCGTCAAATTTCCTTTTTTTAACTCGCGAACGTTTCGAAGTTTAACATAAACCAACGATTTAATACTACCCTAAAGAAAACTATCACACGGGGTTAGATCGCATGACCTTGGTGACAATTGCTGGTCACCACGAAGCGAGATGAGCCGATCGAGGAACTTATCATCGAGTAACGCAATTGTTTAGCTGGAAGCGTGTGACGAGTGGCACCGTTTTGCTAAAACCATAACTGTTGAATGTTCGTTGCATCGAAATGAGACAACAAAAATCTCTTATCTTACGGTATCGGTCTACTTTAACAATTACAGATTTTTCTGCCTTATATTTAAAAAAATAGGGCCCGACTTTTTTATTGTCATTTTTTCGGCTTCATTGTTATAAATATTTGAGTGACTACTACATACCTGTAAAATTTTACCTATATTGGTGATCAGATACTGCCTATGATTCTTATTTTTATAAGTAACTTTAAAGTTATATGGAGAGAAATATATTTTTAAACACTTAATCTTAAAAATAACGTTCTGGAAACTATATAGTAATAATAGCTAACATTTGTTTGAGAAAAACACAAGACAGAACTACATAACCTAATACTATGCAATCATAACAATGCGTTTTCAATAATAAGTACAATGTATGCCGTTATAATGCCTAATTGTGATTGATTTTTGCACGAAAATTTACATTTTTTTTGGAATTAGTTTAAAAATTATTTGTTTTATAATGTGTATTATTTACTGGAGAACCTGTGTACTAAAAACCAACATTTTTCTTAAAAAATTTTAACGTTCATTGTTTCGTAAATTTTAATGATGGTTCGCGAATTCCAGCTACCGGATTTGTATGTTTCGTATTAAGGATATAACCTTTATTTTTATATATTAGAATAAAAATATAACAAAAAATTAATATGCAAGCACTTTTATTTATTTTATGTTTGTAGGTTTCTGTAATTTTATACTAATACGTTTCGCAAAATATTTTTTTAGCTGTTACATGAAATAATTGCAATAAGATTTCTCATAATAATAAATGCATTTTAATATTATGACTCAATGTGTCGTGTTTTTTCTGCAGTCTAATAAAAACACCGAAATTCGTGCACCACTCTACGTAGAAAACTTAGATGTCAATTACATTTGTAAACATTAATTCTCAATTTCATAATTGTTACCTCAGACACTAGAATAACTCTGTTTCTTACTAACACGAGAAGTGTATGAAACGCTTGGAGTGTTGGTGGAACAGTGACCAGTTTTAGTGTATATAAAAGCCTCATAAGCTAATTCAAACTAATGAAAAATATACAGGGCGTTCCATTGCAAAACGTAAATTTGATCTATTTCTCGAAATTGGTACATGATACAAAAATTTTGATTACAGCACCGAATTCTACGTATAAAACTGTATAAGAGTGAGCTAATCCTTCCAATATCTTACAGAATAAGGTAAATACAAAAGGTGCTCAAAAATAGTATGTTTTCAATTTCACTCTGTGTATCAGAAACAAAAGGGATATTTAAATTTGGTTTGCAACATCGTAAATTTTTCAAAATAGTTGAAAAGTTCACGCAAACTGCAACTTTCTATTTTCACTAATAAAGGAGGTACCCTACGAATACCTCCAAAAATGGACACTACATTGTAATACAGGCAGACCTAGTAAAAATATAGGTTGACTTACATCATATAATTGTGGCAATGTGTTGAAATATATTTTCAGTAGCATAAATAATATAATTGCATAACAGTGGAAAAACGCTTACAGATTAACCATACTAATGTTACTCGTATATCTCAATAAGTATTGGGTTTTGAAGCACTCTTTACTAAAATTTTTTCTTATCTCATAGAATATTATAACTTGATACTGTTTGCAGATAAACAGTCTATTAATACGATGAATTAAGAGGTTGATATCTCTTTATAATTAGTTACGACGGTCTATGTATAACATGGCACATTTTTTTTGTTGATAGATACAGTTTTATGTTGACATTAAAAGTACATTGAAAGTGCATCCATTAATTATGTTTAAACAATCAACATAGAATTAGGACTGGAATGGCCACTTAAAATTATTTCTCATGGAAATGTAAAATTACTTATTTCAATATGGCGTCAGAGTAACACCATATTACATCACGCAACGCTGCTATGTTCTTAACTGAAAAAAAATAAAAAAATAACTCTGCAATTGAAAAATTTCACACTCGTGAACAGATTGCTGGCAATCATGCAAAACATCACCACACGTTACGTGAGAATGTAACTAGTACTTTATTTTAATTTAACACTAGATCACTAATTATTACATTATATCACCAATAAGCAAAAAAAACGCCTTTATAATCTTTTATAACTCAAAGATTTCTTCAATTATTCAACTGATGTAAAACACCAGAAACGTTGATTAAACAAGGAACAAGTGATTAATAGCAACAAGAAAAGCAATGTAAACAATTTAAATGCCCTAAACAACTAATTACAACCGTACACACCTAAGACTTTTTGTGTAATTAATTAGGCAGCTGAAAAAGGCAAGTGTGTGACTAATTTAATAATTAATCTTCAAAGACAATTATTACAAAATTCCAAGTGTGTAATATTACATAACCAAATGAAAATTTAACAGTCATTATTTTATTTTATTTTGGTGAAATCGCGTAAGCTCGCAAATTAACAAATAAACCTTTTAATACAAACACTACCTTTTAGAGTAGTCAAATTACTTTATTTCAATCGCTTTGAAAACGAATAGATTTTATGACATGATCGAATTGAGAAAGCAATAAAGTTACAGCATAAATAACTGCCGTTAATTAACAAGAGAAGTGTGCCAATGTTTTTTTCACATTTTAAACCAATTTGATCTAATGATCTTTTTATAGAAGTCACGATCTTAAGTTGGCGTTCTTTATGTAAAATGTAATTTAAGTATTAATAAATATTAATTAATTGATCTATATACAAAAATAATTTAAAGCGCCTTAATTAAAACGATTTCAATCAAACTAATGGAAAACAGCCGTAAGACCGATTTAAAAAATTAAAACGTATTTTTATATTTAAGCAACTAGATGGCACTGCCATTATATTTCATTTCACAACACCGTATGAAACATGGTTATAAGCCGGCTTTTTGGTTGGTAGAAAACGTCAGAGCTATGGTCTGTAGATTTTTATTTTTAAAATTAAAATTGTGGCCAATTTTACTCAGTTGGGAAGTCCTGGCTAGTTTAAGACTGCTTCTCTTATATTAAATTCATTATAACACCTTAATACCCAATTTTCAAATATTATAGTGAATGCGTTTCATTCATTTCACCTTAATTCGGCATTAGTTAACTTTTCTAACTGATGAAATCGCCAGTTATCTTAACTACATGCGCAGTATTCTTTACCGCAGATGCGTATGCTGCTACGCGTAAAGTGTTTTTAATTAAAATCGCCGGTAATATTTGAAATGGCGTATTATGTTGTTTGTTTTATCAGACAAACTTTTGATTGTTGTGCTCTAGACAGGGTATTTCAGATAATTTGACATTCCTTTTAAGGAATGAAATCAGACCGTATAGACACCCCAATAAGAGTAAAATTAAAAGCAATACGAATACTAAAAATACCTTTTTTTTAATAATGATGAGTCGGCCATGCTCACGCTTTTAAGTACGACAAATATCGTCAAATAAGTGATTTTTACTAAATAAACATGTCCGTAATAGAACAGAATTGTACATGTTTATTTTAACGTTTGAAGCAGACACATAAAAACAAGACTTTAAAATGATACATTATTTTAAATGTCAGTGACCGATATCTTGATAAAGGAAATTATGCAAATTTTCGTCAGCTACTAGATGTGTTTCGTTGAGTAACCGGTGTTTTAATAATAAAACTTAAATTACAAATTGTGCCCATCTACACCATGTTCAACTGATTGGTGCTTTTATGTTAATAAAATTGTGCAAGTCTATAATAATGAAGCACCCACATGCAGAATAAAATCGTGCAAATGCCAATTTTCTCGGTAGAATCTACGCATTCATCATAAGTAGTGCTCAGTTTTGTATTCAAAACAATAGTGATTTATTTGAACATTTTTTTATGAAGATATTTTAACAGTAAGTTTGCTATTATCAATTTTGTTCCTGGTAAAAATCTGTGTACAATAGTGTATCTGTTCCAACTGTTTTATATGGTAGTGAGACTTGGGTATGTCAGAAGAAGCATATGAGTAAAATAAACGCCGTAAGTATGAGGTACCTAAGAGCTGC
>JAHWXV010846199.1:0-11048 GCA_024586415.1 Phrixothrix hirtus
AAAAAAACCGCAGCCAAAAATAAAAATCGACCTGTCCGAGGATCTTGGCCGTACATTTTCGAGCTATTAATTGTATGGATTATTCCACCTAAAACTTCCACACTGTATATATATATATATATATATATAGATAAATAGAAATATAAACATTTGTTGTTGGTGTGAAATAAATATTTCACAATAAATAAGTGTATATAAATAACTTACTATTAGAATATAAATAAAGATATTAAAACAATTAACTAGTGTTATTACAATATTTTATTAATATTTAGTAAAGAATCTTCAGATTAGTGTATTATTTGTTCTTAAAATAAATTTCGACAAAGGAAACAAAAACAAATAATAACAAAGTTAAATTAAGGTAGTCTAACAAATTGTTAATAGCTATTTAATTAAAAAAAAAGATTACTTAAATAGTAACATCTAATAAATAAATATTTAATTAAAAGTAAAGATTTAAATAAAACATGACATCTAATAAATAAATAGAATATTTACGTAAATTAATATTCAATTTAACAAAAAGTAATTAAACAGTAATTGTTTATAGAATGATTAAATAGATATAGGTTACAAATAAATAATGGTAAAAATGATAAACAAGTTTCCATTGATAAATTTACTACATATAAGGAAATGCGTAATTTAAATATTATTTTTTTAGTTTCATACATATAGACATCAAGGAATAAAATTATAAACTAACTTTAAGTGAAATTTAGACATAGAATATTATATTTAATTATAAAAAGCTGTAATAAAGAAATCTAGAATGAACCATAAAACAAAATTCTAGTGGAAATGGTTCTTACTAAAACGTTTCAAAGAATTGAAGATAAAATAGGGTAAATAATCTTACCAAATCATTCAAAAATTAAAACTTATCCCTATTCTCTATCTTACTAACCAAAAACCTATGTTTGTAATCTTTATTGCTATTCTAAGATATGGACTTTCCAATCTAAGCTAGTAATAATGTAAATTTCCCTTAACTGTCATGATACTCTCGGCTGTAGCTGAAGAGACTGAAGGGTTGTGATTACGAATAAAGCAAGCACATTCTGGTTTTAAAAATCAAACAAATTTTCCTCCATATCCCGCAAAGACTTCCTGCAGCCTGTTATGGTCCTACAAGCCACTAAGGCAGACCACATTCTCGGTCAATGGAACCGATGTCAATAGCGAGAGCCGACTAAGCTACTGCGGTGTGATGGGAGATCCAAAACTAATGACAAGAATCGTTGTTAACAGTTCCGTCTCCTACTCAATCAATACGAGATTCACCATACGCAATTAGGTAGCAGACGCCATTCCCTCAGTCTGCGATAATGGGTATGCCCAACAAGGCATCGACAGAGCTGGTTGCTCACGTTTATTTACCAGTATAACAATAATAATAATAGGTACTCCACTGGTAAGAACACCTCTACAACTACACTAAAGTGACGCAGGATCTACTCAGACTTACTCCCAAGTCTATAAGCTTTACAGGTAATGGTCTTAAAGCTAAAGCTAGTCAAAATAAAACAATCAAATAATAGGCAGTTAGCCGTATAATTAACTTAAATCAAAACTATAGGGGGATCACAGCTAATATGGGGTTATTCAACGCCGTATTCCCGTTTAGTAAATCAAATAGTACATAAACTAAATTAGAGTACACAATTGTCATCTGGGTCAAAATTAAATGGCCCAAAGGGTCAAACACGAGCGTGTATGGCATTGATACCACCATCATTCTTTGACTAAATTTACTGGCATAAATACAGCACATAAATATCTGCTACAAAGAACCCACTGAACATTAATGTTTATAGCTCATATAAGACTTCTTTTGTTTTGTGATGTGATAGGGAACTAATTCCCACCAAGAAAGGGACATACACTCCTGGAAGAGTCCGTAAATGTTGCAGGCTTCAACACTCGCCTTGTATTAACGTAAGAGGCAGTTATTCAATTTCCTATACTCTAAGAATACCTGTTAACTCAACACGCAGATGTTATTGGAGAATACGCTCTTTAAAATTCCCAGACCACTCTAGGGAGGTTAAAAAAATACTGTCAAGATTACAAGGGGTCTTCAATCTCAATTGTTGATTGATTGCAGGTCACATTATGCACACACGCCGCGCAAATCTATTTTCCACCCTTAACTCGATTACCTAAAACAAGCTTTGGTATTCCCCTACGTCCGAACATGAGCTTCGTTCGCCGAGCATTTGGATCTAGCACAACCTCGCTTATATGAAGGCCGCATGTATTTCACGAAAGGTATTCTCAGCTTCGTTCCATATCATCGAAAATGCCAAACAACTTGACTAGCGAAACAACAAATTCTATTAGACAAACATTTTCTTGAATATCTTTTTATTTTTAATTTCTCCAAAACTCTACTCTAGTTTCCATGACAAAAGGCCACGTTTTCTTTCAAAAGGAATCTGGGTACTTTGATACTTCAAACTGAAACCACAAATCCTGACATCACCCCAGGCTAAAGAAAAATTCACCGAAGATTTCTTCACCAAATAGTTCTACTGGGAGAGGCGAAGGGGAGAGAGAATTCGCATAAACCAGGCAAGCGGTCGTCAAAAACACAAGCGGGTACCCATCCTAACATGAAGCGGCACGAATAGGGGAGCTTAGGGTGTTCCAAGCCTAACCGGGGCAGTCACGATGTATCCCGTTCAAGAAACAAGAGGGTAAACAAAGTCAAATCCCGTGCTTCAAGGACAGCACGGGATGGGAGTAAAGCTCCAGTTGCAATGCTTCCGCAGCATGGGAATCATTTTCTTCACAAAAATGCGCTAATCTATTCTCGGTGGTGTGAGATACCTCAACGGTGTTCACTAAAGGGAGCACAGGCTTTTATCCCGACTACTAACACACAAGGGCGAAGGTGCAGTAGCCCACTTAATCAAAAGGTACCCAGGCATTTCACCCCTAAATGAAACATCTGAGCCCACCGAAAGGAAAATGAAACGCTATAGATTCAAAGTTGAAAATGACTTCCAATTGTCTACTACCAACAACCTTTGTCCACGAAACTTTACCAGGTGCTCATGAGATCTCCTGGCATGCGATTAGTACAGATCCTCTTGAATCTCTACTAATACGATGCTAAAGAAGCGAGAACGAAGAAAAGAACAATAGGAAAACAAAGAAGAAAAAGGAAGGAATAGAGAAGAGGGAGATATTCATATTTGTCACACTCGGTCACGTCAAAAAAAGTCCAGCCTGTCAATCCCGAGTAGGGTCGGATTTGAGATATTTGGCATGCACACACCTTTTGACTTACTTGAAGAATCACTTAGTTCGTATGTTTGGTACGACTTCTTTCCTAACCAGAAATGGTCCGATAAACTTCTATGCTAATTTAGCCGTTATATCAAGAGAGGCATCTGACAACACAAAATTCTTTCTCCACACAGAGCAGCATATTTCGAAAGTAGCGAGATGACGGCGCAAATTATATTGCATTTTATTCTTATCCGAAGTGAGTCGGATTCATTTGGCAATATCTCCATGTAAATTTGCCATCGGAGGGGGTCTATGATTGCTCTCCACGGCGGTCGAGATTTGAGTAGCGTCTTGCCCCACATAAGTATCATCTGCATGAGAGAATTAGCTTCCAAGGTTATATTTCAATCAAAATAGGCAAGTAAGGAGACACACCAAGGACTTCATATAGGATGCTGAATGATTTAAGCAAGCAATTTTCTGCAAATTTTTGTCCCAATTTTGTTGATTACCTTGAACATACGATACCAACATAGTTTTGTAAACACAATTCATCCATTCACTAGGGTTCGCTTGCAGATGATAATTGGTGTTAAACCGAGTTCTTGTCCTACAATATGAGATCATCCTCAGGAATTCGTTACTTCGAAACTGCATGCCGTTGTCACACAAAACAACCTGCGAATCTCCAAACATCAGAAATGCATTTTCTTCTATACGTTACGTTACCGCAACAGCCATCGCTGATCGAAGAGGAAATAGTAACGGAAACTTAGCAAAGTAATCAATCACCACTAAAATATACGAATAACCTTGTGTTGAGTGCGGTAAAGGTGCAACTAAATCTGCAGCAATAATTTGCCAGGATTTATTAACACTCAGCTCGCATACCATGTCCTAATGGTTTCTATTGCCCGGCATTATTAGTCACACACACTGACCAATTTCTAACACATCTGGTTATATCTGCCTTCAACTTTGGCCAATAGTAACGTTGAGAGATCCTATCGTAAGTTTTATGAATGCAGAAATATCCCACGGTCGGTTCATCGTGTAGTCATCTCAGAATCGATAAACTTTCGGCCTTCGGAATCACTTCCTTCCAGCTATCTTCCTGGTCGCGTAATTTGGGATAGCTGTTTGGTAAATGTTTGAAGAATTTACCATCCGTCACACTCCATTTACCGTAACGGATAGGATGAGCATTCACTAACTTACACATTTTCACGATCTGTTTATCAGGAGGGCCGGCTAACATAGTATCTTCGATCAAGTGATTTTCGGCTGTACAGGCCGTAGTCAGAGCATCCACTACAGAGACTGATCTGGAGAGGATATCGGAAACCACATGTTTTTTGCCTTTTCTATGCACAATTTCGTAATCGTGCTGTTGAAGTCTAACTGTCCATCGAGCATGTTGACTTGACAGATCCTTCAACTTATGTAGGAAATAATGATCGGTAACAACCGTGAAATGAGAACCTTCTACATACGGACGGAACTTTTCAATAGCCCACAACACATCAAGACATTCTTTGTTGGTCACAGAGCAATTTTGCTCATTCTTGTTCAGAGAATGGATCAAATAACAAACCACATGCTTCTCATCATCAATCTTCTGCATCAGCACTGTGCCTGTACCATAGTTAGATGCATCTGTTTGCAGACTAAAGGAAGCTGAACAATCAGGACACATTAACACAGGAGTTGAAATTAAATAAGTTTTAATAGAGTTCAATGCGATTTCATAATGTTCAGGCCAACTAAATCTAGCATTCTTCTTAGTAAGAGAGGAAAGTGGAGCGACGAGAGTGGAAAAATTAGGAATGAAACGTCTATACCACGAGGTCATGCCAATAATATGACAGACTTCGTGTACAGATCAGGGTATAGGTATCTTAAGAATAGCTTGTCTGGATCCACTAACAAACCTTTAGAGTTCACGACATAATCTAAAAATACTTGAGTTCAGCGAGGCAAAATTTATATTTGTCTCGATTTAGCTTTAAGCCTTCGGTGGTCAATTTATTCATCACATCGTTCAATACTCGTAAATTCGTCTTGAAATCGGGTGTACAAATAATCACATCATCTAAATAGACAAAGACATAAGGTTCAAGTTCTGGACCTAACACAATATCGATTAGCCGTTGCCACGCTGCAAGGGCATTCGATAATCCAAAAGGCATCCTTTTGAACTGAAACAAGCCTATATAAAGGCCGCGTGTACTTCACGAAGGGTATTATCAGCGTCGTTGCATATCATTGAAAACCCCAAACAACTTGACTAGTGAAACGGCAAATTCTATCCGTCAAACATTTTCTTGAATATCTGTTTTTACTTTTAATTTCTCCCAAACTCTATTCTCGTTTCCATGACAAAAGGCTACATTTTTTTTCAAAAGGAATCTAACTACTATGATCCTTCAAACTGAAACCACAAATTCTGACAAGCCCCCTAAAGACTTATCCAAAGATACTGAGATCAAATAATTATTATAATGCTGGGACATTCCGGCTTTAAAATAATTCAAACTTTTCGCCATCCCCTCGACCACAACTAGATATGAGGCAAGGACATTCCGGCCTCAAATACAAATCCTATCAGTATAAATAACACTTGACTTCCCTTGTGTAAATTCTTATAATTTTGTTTATTTGTTCGCCGAATTGAATTTGGTTTATTTTGCCACACGTTGGTATGGCAAATATATGTGGAAGATCGGCTTTCGATTGGGCCGAGTCCAATATATTAAATATTAATAAAATGTTTGTTTGCGTTTGCTCACTTTGGGGTGACAAATATGTTAAATTTAGTTTGTTGGTGCTTATTAAGTTGTCTACCTTATTCTTAGTCCTTTGATGCAACTTACAACCAACAGTCAAGCAACACACCATACACTTTACTGTGCATATTAGTTGTTATGTTATAAAATGCTAAAATAAATTACACAAAACAAATTGAAAATTTTACACAATTAGCAAATGTGCAAATCTCTGAAATAAAATAATTTCCTACAATATGATTACACAAACGATTCAAATTGAAAAATAGTTAAAATGAAAATTTATTAAAATTAGCTTTTAAAATTATAATAAACAAACATTTAAAAATTTACCTACACAAATTAAAATTAAAATTATGATTTTTGGGATTCTTTGGTAAAAATCAGTTCTTTAATATTTCCAATAAAACAAGAAGCTAAAATCATGTATTGAATTCCAACAAAAATTAAAATTTACTAGTTTTTTATAAATATAAACACTTCAAATTAATTAACCTTTTATAGATTTTAAATATACGAAACAAAATAGTTTTTGACCGACCTTGTATATCTGCTAGTCCATCTACTTGTTATCTTTTCTATTTCTTTGGTAGATGCAATTCTCCAAATGAACCTTCCCTTCAATAATTGTCTATATTCCAAAATTTAGTTGGATCGTCACACTTCACTTCTTATTAAAAATGGTACTAAAACTGTTTACTTTTATATTTATCAATACTAACTGTGCACAAATTGTTTTTAATTAACCCATCGATCATTATCTTGATTGATAAAATTGGATGGTCTCTGTATTCTTTATATAATTTAATTTTAATATTCACCTCCCAACAGGATGTCCACCATTAAATGTAAGTATCTTGTTTTATATGTTATTTGTTTTTAATTTTATTTGTTGTTTTTCAGTTTTCATATTACTTTCCATGTAAATTTTGTCAGGCATGGATTTTATTTAATTGGATGTAACTTAATAATACAAAATTAATTTAGTTAGAACTTCCTTCAGCTAAATAATTTTAAACTATTTTTATTCACTCTTCTTCACAATCTTCTCTTTACATTTATTTTAATTCATTTAAATTCTTATTTACATACTTTAATTTCTTTTAATTGAATTGTAATTTTATTATTGTCATAGAATTTCTGTATAATTAATTATTTTATTTTAGTAATTGGTCACCTTTAATTACTCTAGTCAAAGAGACCTTAAATTAATTAAAATTAGTAGAACATGCCCCTTTGGCAGCTATTTAACTATTGAATTTAGCTGGGTTTTTAATTAAATTTATGAAGAAAAAGCTGAGTCTGCATAATTTCAAACAGAAAATTACTTCTTTTGGTCATATTTAAATAAATCAACATTTAATTTGTTTTAATGGTTTCATAATGCTTCAAATGCCATCATGTGGCTATATGGAAACCAGCATTTTAAGGGTTGAAAAAAAAGATGGTTTGTGCCTGAACTTATTGGAAATTACATTTTTTTTAAATTGTTAAAACTCTTAATTAGATGGATAGGAAATAGTACCAAAATGTTTTCCACATCTTCATTATTACCAATATAACATTAATATTGAAGGAAAATTTTCTTCTTGACCATAAACCGCACTCAAAGATCCACTAATTTCATTTCAATACTTGAGCCTTTTTACATACTATAGCTTCTTTGTTTATATTGCAATAATTATTTACATTCATTATTTATATGTTGGTATATGCATCAATTAATTAAACATACTTATTTTATAACAATTTGAAAGTTAACCTAAAATATATATTTTATTAAAATTTAATTATTAATTAATGCAAATGCCTAGATCTATTATAAGTATGTGTTTACTAACTTATTATTCTAAATATTGCTTATATTAACATTGCCTTACAATTGTCTATTTCAAAATTTAAATCAAAAATTTGAACTGCTTCCGAACCTTTCTCATAAATTGTTATATTTTCAAAATTATTATTTTAATTTGGACGAATTGCGTCATTTAACAATCCTTATACTTAATTACATTCATTTTCTTGAATTATTTTATATTTATGCAACTTTTTATACACAAGTTCAGATTGTAACATGACGTACCCAATTTCAATTCTCTATTCTTACATACAAGAATGCTCATAGAATATAGATATTGTAAATATAACCTTTGAATGCGTATATGTGAATATATGATTTTAAAACACAGCACAAACTTGATTGAATTATAACAATGTTGGTAATGCAAAGATTGAGTACTTAAAGAAGTACCAAATAAGATATACAGTTATAACCAATGTATTCATAATGATATTCAAAACAACACTAAATATTAGTGTGACTAAAACACCCCAAAAAATAATAGAAAGTCACTTCGAAAGCAAATTGTGAAACCACAATATAAATCTTTGACTAGAGTGTAGCTACCTGGCAGACAATCTGAGTACATATTAAGCTGTATGTAACTATGAACCTGGAGTCATTATGATTTAATTTAATGTAATATTTTTTATTTCTAAATCGTTTTGGAATTCAACAGTTGCACCAACGTTGACATCACAATTCCATCATTTTGTTTAAAAATTCAACATGTTGCAATGGTGTATACCAACATACCATTCCAAAATTAATGGTGTAATAACTTAATGCAGCATCAGTTCCATCAGACTTTGAACTTGGTTTTTCTAATAGATTCATGGTGGTAGAAAACAGTCATTCCCGTGTAAAGTTGTTTATGCCTAAAATCAATTTGTGCCTAAATTAAGAACTTAAAGGTAGCTATATAAAATTAAATTAGTGATCATATACCAATCCTGTATCTTCCCATAATTTATCAGAGTAAACCAATACATCTTTGCATCTCTATAAATTGCAGTTATTTTTTATTGCATTGTTTTATTAAAGGTTCTCCATTTATTTGATGAATTCATGTACATTAATTACATTTAATTTGCACAGCTCAAATTTTGCTTACACCACTAAAGTTGGTTTTGCACCCTCAACATATTTTATTTCAAAACTGCATCTTAAACAATATCCTTAAAAAAAATATAACATAATGTGAGTACGGAACAAAGATCATTTTCAGTGAGACCGAATAAGATACTTGAAACCAATCTGAATGCACTGGTTGCATGAGGAAGGCAAAATTCCTATCTAAGTTCTTGAAAGTTAGTTAATTGGTTTAGAGTTCAAGTGTGTCTAAAAACGGTTTGCATATTATTAAAAAGATAAGACTACTTAACATAATAAATTGATTGCGTCCATCCTCTAAATTGAGTATGATAAATATAGGTGATAGATTGATTTAACTCGAAGTCTTTTATTCTCAAGAAAACCAAAAACAATTCCTACAATCACCTACATAACTGCAACAAAAATCCAATTATTTCAAAATAAGATAAATTCAATGGTATTTTTGTATCCAATAAAAGCTGCTTCCAAATATCTTTACTATGAGTGGTACCATTGACAGTGTTAAATATTGTTCCACTTTAAATGGCTTTCTTCTACAAAGGGCTTATGCACTATATTCTGATGGATGGAAATTTCAACAAGGCCATATTTTTGCCTATGCAAGAACATGGTTATAAGACTAGTAAGTTTCAATAATATCATCGCCAGCAGTTTACCAGATCTTAGTCTGATATAAAACTGATGAAAATTGATCTGATTTTAGGTATTCCTCAACATTTGAAAAAATGTTTAGAATTAAATGAACAATATATATGGCAAATACAGGAAGTTATACCTATACTTTCTTCTTTATAGATGCTTTCTAGATGTATTAAATGAAACAAGGATTATATTTTATAATATTTCCTTTATTTTGTTTACCTTGAACTTTGATTTTTAATTTACTAATTATTTTCATTAGTTTTATTCATTTAATTTTTGTATTAATTTGATATTAATTTCATCATGCATTATAAGATTGCTTCAGATATGTACATACATTGAAACTGTGGAATAAATAGCTTTTGAACACAAGGGTTGTAAGGTAAGTTTTGGATTTTGCCCCATATTCAGTGACCAATTGTAATATGGCTGTTTGTATCTGTTCGAACCCCATGTTTTAGTGATAAAATTGTAATGTGGGCTTTTTAAATTCTAATACTTACTAATTGCTACACGCAATTGGACAAAAACAGTGCTCCACAATGAGACTCTCTCAACTCATGGAAAGAGGGTGCCACTAACTTTATTCAAAATAAATATCTTAGCCAAAAAGCTAGAAACAGAAAAACAGCGATGAATGATATTAATGTGGAATTGCTATAGACAGTTGGGGATAGGTTGTTAATTGTATAATTTTGGCATTAGTAATTATGTATGTATTCAACAAGATGTCTTATGGAGATCACCAGCACAAATTATTACAAGTTCTTACCTTACAATCATCTGAAAATAATAAAAATTAAGTCTAAGCTAGCCTACTGAAATAAAAGAATAATTATATTCCACAGACAGTATGAGTAAATTTGAAATGTCAAGACATAAATAAAATGTTAATGTCACAATTGGTTTCATACAACAAGTATTCTTATGTCAATTTATTAAACAATTTGCTTTAAGTTAGTTTTGGTAGGATCCCCCGTATCGAAAATTATTTTCTAAATTAAATTTGACACTATCTTTAGATCTTAAATATACTGAGGTTATACACATGTATTTTAGCTATTTTAGCAGGGAACATGTCACTGCCCTTTTTCGCATCATGACAAATTATAAATTTAATTTTAAATCTTAATTGCCTTTCCGTTTACTATGCCTATGTGCAAGCACTTTCTTTTAATGTACATAAGTTTAGTTAACTACAGTTTTTCCATTCATTTATTCCTTTTTATATTACTCCGTCCTCTTCGTTTTATTTATTCAAGGTTTTAGCGATACGCGCCTGCAAAGAATTTGGCTTGCACGCTATCTAATCTTTTTACATGCACGATTTGAAAAACCGCATTCGAATTGTGATATTCATAGTGAATTGTTTGGTGCGAATCCATTTGTCTTGCTACCATTTTGTTACTTTGAGAAACCCATTT
>JAHWXV010846240.1:0-15384 GCA_024586415.1 Phrixothrix hirtus
TATTTCTGTAATAATGAGTTTCCATTTTGTTTCGTCGCAAAATTTTGATTAGAAGCGGAGATATATTAAAAAACCGTTTTTGGGGGTGAACTGTGAGGGTTAAAAGTGTCTTAAAAGTGCTTTACAGCAGATAAAAAAAAATTGGTGTCTTTTATTTTTTGATGTTCTACAACATATCAAAAAATCAATAACATCGGTGAGTTCGGTTTGGGGCCCTTTCCTTGTTAGTGGCATGAGTCACCACAGAATTTTCCACATAAAAAGTGTCAATAGTACTTTTGTTACAATATCTTATACTATAGTCGGGAAATCGAGAGAGTATTGTTCATCGTTGGGACATAAATTCCATTGGCGTGCAATTTTTATGTGTACTATTTCATTTTATAAAAGAAGGAAACGGAAAAATAAATGCTTAGGGAAATAATTTTATGAATAGTTTTTCCCCTGAAATATTAATGCAGTAACGCCCATATTAATGTAAAAGTACAGGAACAATTCAGCTTTGACCGGATTATCCATTATTATCGAACCTTTTCCGTAAATATCGACTCGTAGTAACAGTATACTTTGTAACAAGCGGCATATTGATTTTATTTCTTTCAACTCCCGTTATTTGCACTGGATAACTTTTACACCGCTGCTTAAAAATGTTACAATAACTATTTCCACGTCTACTCTATCGATTTCCCAAGTAGACTATAATTTGCTCGGTCCATTTATTGTTGATCTTCCTTTTAAATATAAAAATGCTTCATTGCGTTACAAATAATTTAATATTTTGATTTTATACATAAAAATTTTAGTAATTGTGTATTTGAAAATCTTCAGTTTAGTGGCGAAATAATTTTCTTTAAAAAATAAAGTTACTTTTAATATTTATCATAATTTTAAGCGTTTACAAATCAACGTCTTCTTTTTTGAATTATTATATTTAAATTAAATTTTCAGGCATTTTGTTGAGGTATTAAATTCATTTAAGGCTTTCGACACCATTTTGGATTTTTGGAGTTTTGTAAAGGCTTATTCTTCACTAATTTAAATTATTTTATATTTGAGTAGTTTAATTCCATAATTAGAGTTTGGTATTAAAGTTAAGTTATCTTTATTCTTGTTTGGGCGACATTTAAGTGTACAACTATAATGAATAGATCTAGTTAATGGTCGCTCTAACTACTGCTATGGCCTTGGTCAATAGGATGGGTTGATCTTCGGGTGCAGTAGAACACTGCCCCTTATCTGGTTGTTTATTTGAAAGTCAATTCATAACATTAACGTACGCACTATAAATCTATCTTAAGAATGTCTATATTGAAAATTTTCGCAACCAGGTATCAATGTGATGACTAAGAAATATGGAATTGTTTCAGATTTTCGACGTTTTCCTACGTTTTCACTCGGATGCGGGTTTTTAGAGATAACTGAGAACCATCTGTACCAAGCATGCGAAATATCTAAGGCTGGAGTTAAAAGAGAGCTTCGGCATTGCCTTCAGGGGCTATGACTTTAAAAATGCAGGAAACTACTTGAAACCCGAATTGGGATTGTATCTAACCTCAAATGCTATAACACCAGCCAAGAAAATCGTTTTAAGTCAACTCTTTCTGACTTCCGGGTAATTGCTTCAAATCTTGCATACGCTTTCAATGCCGTAATTTCGGCCGCTCTAAGTTCTTCCCCATGGAATGAAAAGTAAAATCTGTTTATGACTATTGCAACAACAAACACGAGGCTTTTACAACATTTTATAAGCAAATTTAAGACTCAAAAAGATATATATGAGAAAAAGAAGTAATGAAATTTATGATACACACATTACTTGTGTGAATGATAAAATTTAGAGTTTACAATAGACGTAGGTTTTTTATATGGTCTTTTATGAATCATAAAAAATAAATTATTGAACAATTTCATGGCTATTGTATCTTATAGAAGAGATGGCTATAAAATCGATAGTAAAATAGCAAAGTACATTTCTGTTATATAAAATTACGAAATTTTAGCATTTTACAAGTTAATTAGTGCTTAGCAAAGAAAATAAATTTAAACTCATCTGCGATGCTGATTTTGATTTTAATTAAGTATTTGTTACAATTAAAATCATAACACACGCAAATTACTAATTATGATTTATTGTAGAAAGCACCGAATGCGAAGATTGATCGTAAAATGAAACTAACGATTTATTTTTCATATTTTCATCATAAATGCAAATCTAGTTCCGGTGCAGCTACAAAATTAAAATATCTATCAAGCTATTCTTATGCCCAATTAATTAGACAAGTAATGAAGCATTACATTTTTATGATATGCTTTATAAATAAAAATTCCCTTCTTTAATTATTTAATAATTATGATACTTAAAAAGTTATTGGAACAAGAACTCAATCGTAAAAACAGAATTTAAAATGACTACACCTTATTATTAATATCTACAAAACAATACATCTGCAGAAGCATAGAGAAAACTAAAAATCTATACAATGACCCATCGTTGCAAAACATATATAGGATGTCCGCGATATAAGGAACATTACTTTAACAGCAGACATTAATAATATGCACGACAAAAAACGTTTATTAACTATGCGTTGCATAGTTTTCGAAATACTTGCAATTAAAGTTTTCAGTCCGCCCCTGCTTTTTAATTTGGTCTACTGTATTGAACAAGAAATGGCTGGTTAACTATAAAACTTTAACCAGTGCCAAAGTCGAACGAACGGCTTTGGTATGACGCATACGATTTCATTAATGAATGTTCTCAAATGTTAGTAAGAACGCCCACTAATTCCGTTTAAAATAAAAAGTTTTATTTTCATCCGTAAAAGTTTTAGTGTGTGTTAATTGTGCAAGTTTATAAAATCTTTAAAATAAAAACAAAGTTTTTACTTAATAGATATCATTTTTAATTTGCGTACAATTGTATTATTGAATACGGAAACATTTTTTTAAATAACTTTCATTTTTACAAAGCCGCTCTAACACGTTAAATTTTTTTGATAAATATCTTCATATTATTATTTGCACTCGCTTGTCTTGTATATAATTAAAATTTTGGGAAAATAGTTAAAAATCTAAACGATAAACGAATTTAATTAAAATTTTGCGTAATTCATATTCAGTAAAAACTATGTTCATATAAATTAATGTAAATAAAACTTATGTCAATTTAAGATATTTGTCACATAAGTTGATAATAATTAATGTGTAAATAATTATAATTAATAAGCAGTAGTGTGTTACCACATAAAAGCAAACTTAGATGATTTAAAGAAATGCGTTCGACTACTTCTTATTAAAACAGCTAGCGACCTTGACTCAAAAAAGTACTCTAATAGTAATGGTAACATGATATTTTGCCAACAAAAACAGTCATATTTATGTTTTTAAATATGTTTCATGGTAAAGAATACTACAGATCTGTATCCATGATAGCCTTTTACGTGAAAATTTACGAAAACTTTTTTACGTTAGATTAAAAATTCATACAAATTTCTGTTCGCAAAGGGCTTGGGTACATGTGTGTTAAATAATGCTTTTTATATCGCGGACACCCTGTGCAGTACAAGGCTTTAATGGTAACACTTATTTCGTTGACAATACTAGCAAACAATTCAATTGTACCCCATCCCAGAAGTAGATAGCTTAAAATTAGTTAGACAAGTAGTTACCAATGAGGTAACCATTGATTTTTATAAAATCAACGGATTAAAACTATACGCCTATAAAAATCAATAAAAATAAAACCAAATATAAGAAATTTAAACGAATTGGCATAACCCAACCACATACCTATGAGCCTTCTCAAGTCTCAAGTCTGCTGGGTTTACCCATCTGCAGGGTGTGTGCGACATTTTTGTCCACTCTTTACAAAAACCCGCAGCAACTCACATATAACTTCTGAGACGAGTTGTAATCATTATAAAAATGAGGACATTTATGACAATAACTATTTGCACTAGCTTCCTACGTTTAGAAGGACGGGTGTCAAGAAAAGCGCAGACAATAGTATTGGATGCGACTAGACAAATATTCCTAGAGAAGACTATGAATATGAATAACATAAAGATCATAAAAGTTTAGATCGTACGTTACTGATAATTGTGTTATAAGACGTATACTATAAGTAATAGTTCAAGTTCGTTTAATTAGCGGTGCGCTTTAAATATAAATGACAAAATTCTGACAAGCAACAAATGTCAAAATTACACTTTTAACCCCAAAATCTTTGCAA
Source organism: Phrixothrix hirtus (assembly GCA_024586415.1). NCBI lineage: Eukaryota > Metazoa > Arthropoda > Insecta > Coleoptera > Phengodidae > Phrixothrix > Phrixothrix hirtus. Next base: position 4,232 of record JAHWXV010846240.1, read on the forward strand.
TAATCATTAGTTGTCTGGAAAACTGAAGAACAATAAATTTGGAATGACTTCAATTCAAAGTTAATGCACTTAGCAACTCTAGTAAAGTTGATTTAATTTAAGAAAAGGTTGTGAAGATATAATTCTTGCTCGCTCAGGTAAATACAGGGTGACGTTTAAAAAGTTACAATGGGCCATATTTTTTTTACTACAAAACTATTCCAGCAGTATGCAGGATGAGCCAAAGTGACCCCACAAATATGGCGCCACCTCTAATCCCCCGGCCCTAGCCGCCCCAACCTTGAAATCGTAAAAGTCAACACTTGAGTTATATCATTGGAAAGTTCTTGAAAAATATTTTTTATTGATACCACACATCTGGATAAAATATTCACAATTTATTTAACAATAACTGATCCGATATCTAATTTATTAAACAATAAAATAAACGGTTTTCAAATCTAGATGTCACATTTGCAAACACATTCCTGGAAATTGAGCGGCATTCCCGGTTTATCTGGTAACGAAATCATCTATTGAAGCAGGCCGTGTTTTTTACATCATCGACCCCAAAGAAAAAAATCCATGGGTAGAAGATTCGATGATCATGGTGGCCATCCTATGTGACCACTTCTTCCAACGCACTGTTTCGGAAATATGTCATTTAAACACTGCCGAACGGGAACAGCATAATAAGGGAGCGCCCCATCTTGTTGGGAATGACTTAAATTTTCATTTCAATTCATGCTTCCGTTAATTCTACCTTGATTCTCTACTTCATTTAACTGCTGTTTGAACAGAAGATGTTTGGGTTGCAGCTAACTTCCCAACATAGGTATGACTGATACTTTTTTCTGGATGCCTGGCATTAAAAACAGCAGCTGTTCTGACGCAGATTGGTCTTCAGAACCGTAAATGAAAATAATTTCATTCCTTCAGCTAATGTGTGCACATTATGGACACCAAAAAACGTTTGAATAATAAGGTTTACCGATGAACCTATTATTTTACAAAATGGTGAGTTAAAATCCAAACATTCATTTTTCCTCATTATAAATTCCTAAAATTCTATTCCCGCCTAGGAAATAACAAAATCCATACGTTCCCTGTGTGCCAAAATCCAAGAAGAAATTAGTCCCACGTTTTCTTACCAAATAAGTAACTGATAGAATTAATATAATAAGCGTTATAAAGACGTACTGTTCCAAGAAATAAATTTTAGACACGGTTCGGTTCCGCGAAAGTCTGCCGATAACGAAGCCCATTTAAAAATGTAGGTAGAGCGTAAATTTTTACCTAACGGACCTTGAAGATATTCAAAAATCGTTTACATTCCTTTGGTTTTAGTATTTGAAATATTCAGAGTTTTTGCTAGAACTCGTGAGGTACTACCCAAAATCCATGCAAAAACACCTACATTCCCAGCAAAATTTTTGCTCACCGAGACTTGAAGATATTCAAAAATTGTTTACATTCTTTAACTATTGGTTTTAGTATTTGAAATATTCAGAGTTTTTGCTACAACTCGTGAGGTACTACCCAAAATCCATGTAAAAACACCTAGATTCCCAGCAAAATTTTTGCTCACCGAGACTTGTAGTTTTCGACTGCCAACTGAAAAATCGCCAAAATTCGTGATGTGCTATCCAGAACTATAACTATAAAATTTCCGGGATTCCGAATAAAATTTCTACCTATCAGTGTTTCAAGCATTCAGAGTATGTGCTAGAAGTCGTTAGGTGTTATTTAAAATTACAAATTGAAAGTTCCAGGACATTAAAAGATATTTGGCAGCTCGTTCCATATACAAAAAATTAGAAAAGTTTCCGAAGAAGACTTGATCTGTGCGTTTTAGGGTTCATCCAAAGCTTTCAAAATAATTGCTATTTATGAGATATTTATGTAGAATGCTTTATTTTGTATGCACTAGTGGACGTAAAATATTGCATAGTACATAGCGAAGTTGCTAACAAAAAAATAGATTAGAATAGTTAACACAGAGTGTCCGGGAAAATAAGTACATTATGTTAACGGTAATGACGCAAAACAAATAAAGGTTGTTTCAAAATTGTACAGTTTCGAAACATTTGCAATTAAAGTTTTGAGTGCAAAACGACTGTAGTTGTTCATAAAATTTTTGACTTTTTACAATTAATGCCAGGCGTTATTTAAGACATATGTAATTAAACTTCTGCGCAATTTTAAACATAGACAAAAATTTTAAGTAATGTATTTAGTTTAAAGTGTTCTTTCTATAGCCAAAGATTCAACGGTTTTCTGTACCTTTTTAATTCAATAACAATTGGATTAGTCTTATTCTACAGCAATTTTCCGATTATATGGGAGTAAATTATTTATATCCTTTCCGTAATAGGCATTTTAAGCTATAATCGAAACGGGAAGACGAGTTACGACCAATATTCACATTCGAGAAAAAAAGTTTAAAAAGTCTGAAAAATATGTTTAACATGGTGAAATGGATTTTTTGTTAATGTAATAAAAATTTATGGATCAGTTTTAGCGTTCTTCCTAAATTTTATCTGATTGAATTTTATGAAATTAAAAACTTTGGAATTATATAATTACGTAACTACACATGTTTAGAAAAAAACTTAAGCTTATAGCTCTAGAATTCCATAGTTTTTGATTAATTAAAAAAATATGTCGACTACAATTTACGAAGGATATCTAGTAGAACACCCAGTAGTTTTCTGCTTTTACATTTGTTTAAAAGTTAATCAACAAATTTTTATCAAACTAATAAAAATCTATTTTACCATGACCTCAACATTAATTTGTGATTTTAGTTTTCTTTAGGTGTAAATATCAACTTTTGATCGGCGATTGTCATTATTAACGAATATTTTATCTATTAGTTACCTAATTTATAGGAAATGTACGTATATAAAATAAAATATCTGCAAATAATTGCATTGTTTATAATTTGAATTTTGTCAGTTTAAATTACAAATAGTTGTAAATTTTTTAACTATTTAAATTAAAATAACTAATGAATATGGTGATTGCGTTGCGAAAAACTACAAACACAAATAGAATATGTTATACCAAGCGAGAGGTACGCCGATCTTTCATAAACATAACAAAGCCGCATTTAAGATTCTGATTATAATACGTAGTTGATCACAGTATTTACGAAAACTTTTTAAACGAAATATGCAAACATATTTTTTTGAATTAAGTTATCTTTTTACAGAATTATGTTTACAACACTATACGTAGAAGGTCACTCCTTAATTGCCACGTATCCTTTATTTAAATAATTCTCATAACTTCTTGGTTGGCCAATCAAAAAGTCCAGATCAGCAAAAATTAAACTAGGAATCGCATCCGATTTTTGTGTTGGTAGAACAAAAAATTGCCAAGTCTAGTGGAAAAGATTTTAGTTGGAATCTTAGTATTGTAGGGTTTCTGTATGCACCTGGCGCGTTACAGCAATAACTCTTAATACTCGAAATGTTAAAGCAGATATTTAAAGAGTTCTCGTAATTTCCCGGTTGGAAATTCGAAACCTTTCGGTCTTTTTGGATAAAATTTTTCATTGGAATAATTGCGATTTATGGGAATTTTGAAGAGCGCCTTACTAAATCTAACAAAAATTCTGAATATTAGAAACGCTAAACCCTATATTTAAACGTTTCGTACGAGTTGTTGGAAGTTGCAATTAAAAAAAACCCCGAATGGCATTATTAGGTAATTTTAGTGGTTAAAAATCTATTGGAGATCATGGGATTTCATATTTAACAACTTAATTGATGGATTAATTAGAGAGAACTATTTTTGTAACCCGGAGAATTTTAGAATCGGGTTATCCGTGTTTTAAAATATGCATCCTGTACGAAATTGTGATTTTGTATTGGGGAAACTGGAAGATCTACAAAAATGTTCAGCTCCCAAAACCGATCACCTTGAAATCTCGTAGCGTTGACATTGACGTTTAAATAACATAAGCTTCAGGCGTACCATAACATTAATTGTTGAGGCATCATAATTCAAAAATGTGGACTACGATACGTAGGTGTCTACACCACTGCATTTTAAATTCGTAGATTCTATGTTTAGTAATGATAATATTTGTTCTTCAGAGTAAAGGGTGATTTGAACGATTCCCTATTGAAATTCGGTCTTCGGATGAAGAAATTGTACCAAAATTTAAGAAAAGCTCGCAATTTTTAGGACTGGCTCAGAAAACAATTTCAATAAAATTTAGGAAGAATTTACATAGACATCTCGTGTATTGCGCAAAGACAAAGTGCCAGACATGAAAAATTGATATTTTTTGACAAAGTAAAAAAATCGTAGATAATCCTGGACAGCCGGCCATGTGCTACGCAAAGCCAAATATGTATTCCACTGCAGAACACGCGAAGCTCAACCAACTCTCACACAAAAAAATAATGTATTTTTTAAGGAATTTCTCTTTATCCGGATAAATTTATGATTTTTAATTAAAATTTGATTGCTTGGTAATTGCACGAAATAGATCGCATTTGGTAAAACGATGAGATCGTAGAGCGACTAGGTTCACCAAAGGCGATTTTTTAGTTGCAATTACAAATTAGCAACTAAATTTGAATTTAAAAATAATAAATTTATTTTGGAATAAAGAGAAAGTTTCGAGTGCAATTCGGCCTGATAATTTAATGAATATTAAATTATTGAAACCCTGGAATTGTTTTTATTTGAAAACACAACTATTAAACATACAAGTATGATAAATTTATAAGTCGACATTTATTATTTTTATTTAAAAACACAACACGTCTATTAAAAATTAGTGTTGTCAATAAAATATACGGTAGCAACGTACATTTTTATAGATGTATTATTTTTATGGTCAAGTGACCTTGGAAGTACAATTCGGTATAGTTCTTTTGATTGTAGTTTTGGCGACGTGCAATTAACGTTACTACTGCTGTAATAAGCTGATCCTAAGCCGGCTCCGACTGCTGTAATGATTAGCATATTTGCCTCTACGCCAACGGGACACGGGTTCAAACTCGATCGAGGGTGGTAAATTTTTCAACAGAGAAAAATTTAAAAAACGTACCTTCTCGGATAAGGACGTAAAATCGTAGGTCCCGTGTCAATGGGATGTTTGGTACGTTAAAAATTCGTACTGACGGTGGAACTCCTCCAGATTCGGCAAAATTCTAGTAGGCATGGCGAAATGGCTATGTAACAGTTCTAGTCCAAGAGAGCAAAGGGAAATTCCGCATCTCGGTCCCTCAGCCACAAAAACAAACAATAAGCTGATCCTGCCTTTTTCTCCGCTGTCATAGTGTCAAATAACATGAGGTATACGGGATTTATCATACATGAATTGATATATCAATTATATCTCATATCCATTTTAATAAAAGTAACTGACAGTAAAGCGAACCACAAAATCAAAAACATAAACGAAAATACAAGACTATAAAACCAAAATTCATAACCATATTGACGATATGTTATTTTACAAGTTTCAAAAACTATTACGCATTACAAAAACATCAATAACTTAAATTCATGCCTACTTTTAAAATTTGTTATTTCTCATTTTCTACCGAAATTAAATTGGATCTAACAAAACAGGCTCTTGGCGATAAAGGTCGTGACATGTCACCAACACTGACTATCAAAGCACATGTTACGGCTATGGCATAACACGCCTAGAACATTACCAGTGGAAATTATAAATCGTTAGCAACAGCTCATTAGGGCAAACTCGGAAAACTTCGTCCATGTTCGTTTAATCTTCGTTTTCGTTGCATTTTAATAAAAATTAGAGGATACCTTTAGGAACTGCAATACATTTTGTAGGAAATTAGGAATTATAAGTTGTGGAGGGCCTATGGGGCTCAAAGCGCCATTTACATGCTCAGAATTTCGCCACGTTACCTCACGACAGCGTTCGGCCACATGCCGCATCATCTGCAATAGATATTACTAATATCTGCAGGCATGGCTCCACTTCAGCCGTTGCAGGAAATTGACCAAGGAACGCTTCATCCATAAATTGTTCGATAAAGGACTAAAGTAGTAATGGAGATTATTTTATTGATCTCTGTTAAGAGTATTCAACAATAGATGAATTTGAATTTCGAGGAAAAAAATTTGACACCTGTTATCTATTTTTTCTAGTTTATTTATTATTAAAACGCGACAAGATTGGTGATTTTATCTTGTATTAAATACCAAGATGCAACTTTATACCTGTTATGATCCAAGTATAGGTATAAGCCAATCTTTAAAGCATGCACAACGAATTCAAGTGCTTTAAAGGCACTTATACACGTGTATCATATGTTGTTTTTTAATATACCTTCATAATTATTTGCGAAGTAAGAGAAACAAAATTAAACATTAAAATCAAATTAAAATCGCTTTTTATTTTAAACAGGCTACCTGATATTTTCACAAATACTGTTATAGTTATTGAAGCCATTATCTAGTAACTTTTAAAGCATGGGGTGTTTTTAAAGGCCTTTTTATGCACGCTGCTAAAGTGTATAAACAATAATTATGACGTAGGTATCATAGAAAAATGTGTAAAATGCATGCGTTTTGGTGGGAGTTGTTAATGTTTCATCTACAACCGCCCGTTTCTTGTAATTGTTTCGGCAAAGGGGCTGTAAGATATTTTTGTAGATTTTATTTAATGTAACATTTGTTCTAAAGTATTCCGAGCAAAATATTTTCTATAAAAACATCAAATTAGCCTGAAATAGTTTTCACAGTACCTCGTATATTCAAAAGTAGGGTATTATGTGCAAGTACTAATATATATGTATCTACTGTTCATTCCCAGTGGAGTATGAAATATAAATGACAGAATACGTTACTCTTCCAGTATAGGACTAGTTTGTTCATCTTTCCTACTCTAAATAGCTCTCTATGGCCAAAAAAGGATAGCAAAGAGTCGCAGTTGAAACATAAAAAATAAATGATGTACAAACATGCAACGAATGACGTGTAAAAAAGGGAACAGCTCTTAGAATAATGAAATTTCTGCAGCAAAGTGACGGGACGCATACTTCTCTTTATGAGGGGTTTTATCCGTTTTTCAGCTTTGATGTTGGTCCAAGATTAATGCTTTTTAAAAGATAACACATGTTTTTTAACCATTAAATCAGTAACAAGCCTCTCCGGGTATGTTTACAGTGTCAAATACAGTAGAAATTAGTATTCACGTTTTCTATTTATTGTTCACATTATTTTTTTAATCGTTAGCAAATTATATGGAAGTTCTTCCTTTATGTCAGTATAAAAGCTACTCATTAAAGGAAATCTATAAAAAACTGCATCGGTTTGTTAGTCTATTACTCGAGAAACGAATTAAAGTAATCCTTTTGTATACGGAAGCGCTACTTTTCACAATAGCTCAGCTTTCAGTGCTCTAGTTGTATATGAAACCAACAAATTAGCAACAAAGCCTGTAAATGAGAGAAATACAACTAACTTCTATAATGAATTTTTCAGCCCAACCTGCTTAGACTAATATATTTTAATAGAAACAAAGCATGCTGAATGTATATATGTATAACACATTTTCTAATTTTTATTTCTAATACATACAACAGTAATGAAAACTTAGTTTTGGAACAGCGTATGAATTAATTATATTTCAAGGGATCTTGTAGCTAAAATAATACCAAGTCCTTTAAATTACTTACATACATAGTTCTCGCAGTACAAGCAGAATACGTAGAGCAGGGTAAAGTAAATTAAACATAAATGTACAACATAAACACTCAAAGAATTGAAAATGAGTTGTAGGTCAAACAAGAGTTGTATATTTAATTTTGGGCAATCCAATTTCATTTGCCTTCAAACTTCCCTCCTTAAACAGAGGAGGAGCTGGAGGGCGGAATACGCACAATTATACCATAATTCACAACTTAGACACATATGAGTTTAAAATTTAAAATAGAAATACTCAAAATGGCGGATGTAAGTGAGTTTTCACACAAAACAACCAAATAGTTTAGTTAGACGCAACAAACCTTGAGATTTCGATTTCTATATAGAGACTACATGACAGAGTGTCTCAATGACCCTAAACCAAAATTATAGTGTAAGATTGTTTTAAACCTTGTAATTCGGCACGGCACTCGACTGCCGTGTTGGATCATACCAGCTGATATGCAGCGACGGGATATAACTTGGGGCAGACACAAGGTATATAACTGAGTACAGTAGAAACAGGAATATTCTGGAAATCTCAGCGAGTTTGCAACCAAAACATAATTTTCTACATCCTCTAATAATAATAATAATAATAATAGAATAGCACAAGCTACCAACGCCACTTCTTGCATATATTAGGTTAATGTATAACTAAGTTCACAAAATAAATAAGTTTTCATTTTATTTTATACTGCCACAAGCTCGGCTGGCGTTACGCCCGACGACGATGCTGGTGTTCTACTAGCTTCTTGGAGGAGGGGAGGGGGTCCGTGACCGATTTTACCATAACGTCCACGCTCTAAACATCTAAAATTATGTACAAAAAAACGTTCGAAGTTTGGGGGGGGGGCGCTGCTTCTTATTGGCCGTATAATGAATCGAACTATCCTTCGGAACAGGGAAAAACGGTTCCGCGGCCTATCAATGCGCTGTCTCTGACTTGCATCTTACCTAAGTCCCAAATATCAGTATGAATTAAGACCGTGACTAGAGGGGGGCACCTTGACAAGCACATATCCCCTGAAATACAAAATAATCACATTTAACTTATACTAAATTTAAAATGAAAGTCCAATCGGGGAATAGCTATTTATCTATACCTAAAGAAATAGCTTATTCAGCATACATAAAAACAAAAAAAGGACACATAGTGTTGCAAGCAAACTTCTCCGGCTCTTGAATGCGGCCTAATTAACGAGTTACGGGGAATACTAACAAATCTACTATAAAATAAACTTATTATCTAAGTATTACATTTATAGTAAATAAAGGTATACATCAATAGTTCGGACAGGAATTATGTTCTGACAAGCTCCCGTCAAAACGGGAATGGTTTAATCTGGGCTCTACAATATTCGGTAGCTGGGACTATGAATTACACCGGATTACCACCTATACACATACCCAATATTGAAGCAAAGAATGTAACAATAAGTATCTTTGTCTTGGTCGACGCGTCAGGGCTAATCGCTTGCCCGAACGCACCATAATCGTCGACCGGGAATCTTATACGTTCCTGCTTTCTCAGGTCGACTTACATGCCTGGAAAAGGCAGGTAGTTCCTCTCAAAGCCACTACTTGGCTTCTGAGGGACCTGGGATTCCGCCACACTTACTCACGCGAAATTCTCGCACACACCCCAGAAACTTCAAAAGTCACTAATACACGACCAATTTCTAAAACGTACGATCTACGCGTGTTTAAATGTCACATCGCGATGGTATCACAACGAGTAATTACAAATTATTCACATTCGTAATCCGCAAAAGTGAAATCGCTTTATTTTCTTAATTTTTTCGCCACCGAGAAAAAAACCGTCTCTCGTTTTATTTGTTCCGACAGAGTCTATTTGTCCTCGTAGTCTTAACAACCACGCATTTACCGTAAACGTACGGCGGTGATGATCGATCAATTCCGCAAAGAATTGGCAATTCTTAGACGAAATCCATGCTTTCACGTCGTTTTGCAAGTTGAATTAAATTACTGATAATTTTGTCGGTTTGTTAATTCTTCAGCGAACTGTTGACGTGGTAGTCGTTAGAAGCCTCCATGGAGGAGTGTGGCGAATGAGACAGCAAATCCAATTCCTTACTTATAATGGATTGCATGGCCCCAGCTTCATCATGGGGTCAAGTATTTTCGTGGTGGAAGAGAATGTGATTCCGCAAGAGCTTTTGGCCTGAATTCCAGCTTCTAAGCGATTCAGTTGACAGGACGCCGTCAATGCTTGGAATTCAACAGTATTTTTATATTTGCCTGGAATTCGTCACTCGTTCTATATGCCTCTATTATCTTCTCACCAATGACAAAATCAATATGCAATGATCTCCCAGTGGGCGATGACATAGCCTTCTTGCAGTGGCCAACTTTCGGAAGTTCCTTGGAATCTGAGGAGCAACACACACTTATTTTCGTTTTAACTTTTTGAACAATAGCAAGTATTGAATAAAATAACTTTGTTTATTTCTTTTGAAGAAGTTGGGTTATGCGCGCATGAGAGAGTTCATGTGTAGTCAATTTCCATACTTTTTCAAGCTTCTTTAGGCGCCTAACGACGATGGATTGATTGACATTAAATTGCTCAGTCAATATTCTCGTCGTATACCCTTTTATCCTCTCCTACAGTCTTCACCGAAGTGGCATTATCAATTTTGGGTGGCCGACCTCTAACTCCCTCATTTTTCACACTCATATTGTCCGATTCAAGTGGGGAAGCCGCTTTTTCACCATCCATTTCTCAATTATCCCTTATCCATACATCTCACTGAGCTCACGATATAATTGTGCAGGCAGTCATACACATCTTAGAGCGGTAAGACATAACATGAATGAAAATATGATTAGAAGCACGCATGCTTGCTACTTAAAGTAACAGTATGCAAAATATGAACTACTAAAAATTCCAACTGGTTGGATTCTAAAAAACCTTAACTTTTTGCGAATTTAATTATACAGAAACCTGAAGAAAACATCTGCAAAACATATTATGTCAAATTCCATGACAATTGAGTAATTGCAAATAAATTTCTAACGTACTATGTGAGACTGCATTTGGTTGAAAAATAAATCCCGAAAAACATTCACTGAAACGCATCAAATCTGTACAGCCCGATTAATGAGTGGTATAAATGATTTAAAGGTAGTGAAGAACTTAAAGATGATGAAGGTAAATGTAGACCGAAAGCTAAAATAATCAAAGCAACTATTCATTAAAATTGTGCCAAAATCATCATTGATATGTATGAAAATAGAACTTGGAATAGCAACATTTACAATTCATTATATTTTAACTGAAAAGATGTTTTTATAATACGCTAAAACTGTTTCAAATTCAACACTGCACCATGATTCGAGAGGTAATAACGGCGGAAACTTGCATATAACATCGTAACTGGCGATGAAATATGTTTTAATTTTATTCCAAAAAAGTGCCAAACGCTGCGTTTACCAGAAGAATATCCAACAGAAACTCCGTTTCATAAAGT
>JAHWXV010846701.1:0-14510 GCA_024586415.1 Phrixothrix hirtus
GCACACAAATGTCAAACAATTGTCAATTTACTAATGGAGCTAATATCAGACTGGATCGAAGTTTTGATAACACAAGAGGAAACAAGTATCATCCGGACAATCATTGTTGTCCTCACTGTATAATCCCAGTTTGCCTGGATATTCAAAAGTAAATATATTAAGTACAGCATTTGATTAACTATAATACTAATTTGGTCGTGACTAATTCAGAATCGCTGAGATAATAAATGGTAGCAGTCTCCTCTTGTCAAATATCTACAAAAAACCATATATATGACAAATACTAACCATAATGTTACAGTTAATCATTTTTAAAAGCTAATGCTCTTATGGTAATTGTACCAGCAATATAAAAAAGGGTTTTGTTTTAGGTATCACTATATCATAACATTTTTGATAAATTCGATAATAATTATAAAATCTCTCATTATCATTTTGTAGCTGCGGTACTAACTGATGATATTCACCCGAACTTTCTTTTTTAAGAAATATTTATTGCATCCACATATTTCTATTCTTTCCATATTTTTTTACATAAGTAATAGAGTGACCCGCAAAAGTATAGGCACAGCAATCATTTTTTAATAGATTTGAGTATTACTTCAAAATAACAAATAAATTTGCTTTATGCGTTAAATAAACTTATAGTGTATTCCATTGACTTAAATTTAAACACCAAAAAATTTAAAAATTGATACACAAACAACTGAAAAAATAAAAATCCAAACTTGCATATGCAAAAGTATAGGCACGCACATAGTAAACAATGTTTTGGGGACATTCCTAAATTTTATTTATATTGAGTACACCACACATGCATTTAGAAAATCCCTTAAAATAAATGATGTGGTTTGTAAAGAATTAATACAGTCAGTGTGAAAACGTGAATATGGGTAATTAAAGTAAATAACCGGTGAAGAAGAAAGGAAAATTATTGTAGATCTGTACAAGCAAAATAAATCATATGTAGAAATTGAAGGAATAGTTAGTAGAAGTAGATTTACAATTAGAAATATTGTACGAAAATTTATAGATAAAAACAAGTAGAATATGCATATAGAAGTGGCCGACCGAAAAAGATAACGGAGAGGATAGAACATGCAATTGTAAAAAAGATCAAACAAAAACCACAAATCACTTCCTCTGAGCTGAAAGCGATATTAGGAGAACAATTTGAAGTAAATGTACGTCAAGATACTATAAGAAGAGCACTTAAACGTGCAGTGTTTAGTTCCAGAATTGCAATGAAGGAGCCTCGCATTTAAAAAATCGGAAACTCTGAATAGAATTTGCCAAACGCTTCCAAACAAAAGATAATAGCTTCTGGGATACAGTTCTGTTCTCTGATGAGAGCAAATATAATGTTTTCAGAAATAATGGACGAATTATGGTATGGCGAATTCAATAGTGCTAATGTGCAAGCAACAATCAAACATGGAGGCGGCGATGGCCTAGTTTGGGATTACATGACATCTTATGGTGTTGAGCAATTGATCTTTATTGAAAGTATAGTAGATTAACATCTTTATTTAGACGGTTTAAAAAATAATTTACAAATAAGTGTGGATAATTTAAAGTTAAATAACAATTGGTATTTTCACAATATAACGATCCAATTCATACGGCCTACAGTGTACGACAATGGGTTTTATATAATACGCCTCACACTGTGCCAAGTCCTCCCCAATTTCCAAATTGCAACCCGATCATTTAAGTGATGAACTGGAGAGAAGGATCCGTCATCACTATATTTCGAGTAAAGTAAAATTGAAACGATTCTTCAAGAGGAATGGTCCAAAATTCAACCAACTACTACTAATTAACTTGTAAATATTATAAGAAATAACAGAAATACGAAATACTAATTTGTATTTATATCATGTTATATTCAGGTGTACCTATTCTTTTGCGTATGCAAGTCTGCATTTTTATTTTTGTTGCTTATGTTTTCAATTACTTGTGTATTAATTTTAAAATTTTTTGTGTTTAAATTTACGTCAATGGAATGCACTATAAGTTTATTTAACACATAAAGCAAATTTATTTATTATTTTGAAGTAATACACAAATATATCAAAAATTGATTGCTGTGCCTATACTTTTGCAGGTCACTGTATGTACGAGTATGTAGGACTCCTTCACATTTGGAATATGACTTTGTAACAAATGCCATATTTATCTTAAACTAATCAAAATTTGAATGAAATGCTTTTTATAGGTTATGTGAATACATATATTATGATTTTCGTTGACTTTGTGTAACTGCTAATTTACATTTAATTGCTAGTAGTTGATTGACATCGATTGTAATCGATGATTGTCTTTGCTGTCTGACTGCAGCCTTATTATCAGACTTCAACTACATCTTCAGCAGTCTAAAATGTTAAAAAAAATCTGGTGTGAGACAACACACGACTTTCTCTTATACATTTTAAATTTAATTTGAATTTATTGACGTTAGTTACTTTCCTATACACCTAAAATGTAAACTCTAAAATTAATTTAAAAGCATAAATAATTCATCCATTTATAATTTCTTTTATGCATGTACTAAGAGTTTTATAATTAAATTTTGAGCACATTTAAAGCAACAATAATTTATAGATTTAAATAAAAAGTTATTAAGTATGCAAATAATACACACAAATCATTAAAATATTATTTTATTTTTATTTTGAGAACGATAACTGGAACGGTTACCCATCCATGCTACTCGCCACACTAAAGCTTGCTTAACTTAGAGATTTTTCTCAATAACTCATTTCAACAAATTTTCTCAGGGAAACCAATTAGTTCATGTAATATAGGCATAAGGAACGTGGCAAGTTTAAAAAAAATCGTTAAAACCGTTTTTGGAAAAATTGCAAAAAACCTAAAAATCACAAGAATAAAGTAGCACTTTCAGTCATTCGATTTTAACGAAATTCTTACTAGCAATTGCTAAGCCGTTAATAAATGTATATATAAAATTTTACTCTTCTACAACGTTTGGTTTTCGAGATAAATTGACAACATACGTACACACACAATATTTGGTATTCCCAATGTAGCCAAGTCTACCGGTTTTCAGCAAATTAATAATAAACTTGTTTTTTTAAATCAAATACCCTTTCTATAATTAAAATAATTAATTCTTTGAAAAATTTTGAACAACTTGGGAATAAAACACATACTGTCTGAACTCGGCAGTTCCTGATTTTGCAGTTTGAAAGTTAAAAACTAAATTAAATGCTTAAAGTGTCTTCAATTCACTTCTTGTCAATAGGCTAAATAGCGTAAGAAAACATTTAAAATGTTATGTACGATATCAGTTTCCTCGATTCTTCGGCATTCAACTTCAATTCTTTCTCTCAGGTCTTCCAAATAATTTGGCTCTGTTTTGTTTACAATGTTTTTCAAATGTTTCCATGGGAAATAATCCAGAAGGGTTAGATTTGATGGCAAAGCTGAGCGCTCCATTCTACCTCTTCCTATGCATTTTTCAAAAGATATTCTGAAAACTTGTTTGGCATAATGTTGTGGTGCACCATCTTGCTTTTTCTAAATCTCATTGAGCAGTACTGCAGTGTTGTCTAGAAAAAAATTTTATTTTTAAACAGATTTAATCTATTGTAATGAATTTAACTTATGATGATTTGGAAATTAGGCCAAAAGAGCTCGAACATTAATTATTTGTTGATATTAGGTGTGATGCTCCCAAATCCAATGAGGATTTCCTGTAACCCATTATCTACAATTATGCCAACTAATATTTCCATTAAGACTGAACGTTGATTCATTGGGGTTAGCATTTCATTATATCCTCACAGAATTCCAACCATCTGTCAAAGTCATGTACAGAAAGTTCTTAAATAAGTTTAACTTTGTATGGGTGGAACTGATTGGTGCAGTAAGTGATCTATACTTATATTCAATGTACTGTTATTCTGTGCAAGAGTTTAGGTGGAGAGATGGGAATTTTCCTTCATATTCAGGAAAACATTTAGAGCTTTATTATCTTCTGTCTTTGTTTTAGGATACCCAGATCGAAAAGCACCCTTTACATGGCCTGTTGCATTGAATTTGATTAAAATTTTGCTTAGGGTAGGTTGTGCTATTGGATTTCATTTGGATACTTATCAAAAAACATATCATAAACTTGTTGTTGCATTTGTCTTAGTTCTCCATAACCTAGTATCATTTATATCTGTATTCACTGTGTTTCCATTAATGAATTCTTTTTATAGCAGTAAACCAATAACTTAGAAACTTAATACACTAGAAACTTCAACAACTACAACTTATAAAAAGCTTAACTTTGAAAAAGAATACCTTTGTAAAAACTAAAAATCAAACGAAACTCACTTGTCATTCTTAATGTCATACACAATACACAGCCTACTATTAAGAATTTTAATAATTTTCTACTTTCAAACTGTAAACTCTCAGAAACGGCTGAATTAGACGGTAAACATTTCTTGCTAAAATTGTTTGAGATTTTTTGAAAATTAAATGTTTTAATAACATGTAGGGTGTTCCATTTAAAAATCAAGTTTATTATTAATTTGCTGAAAAACAATAGAGTTGACAACATTGAAGATACCATTAACATATTCATCATAATTTCAAACATAAAAGTGGAAAATTCCATCGAATCAGGTGATCGATACACCTGAGATAAAAAGTACTCCAGACTTATTACAATCTGTATACTGATCATATATAAATCAAAAAAGGAGATTACTGACCAACAATTCAAAATTTGGTCTTCCATTGAAAAACTAATGCTGAATCAAATGCAGTGAATTCCAGATGTCTATGAATGGTACTTTATTTCTCTAGTGGGGTTAAAAGTTGTGATACTAATCTTTAAAAAATGGCAATTTTGACTAGAAGTGTCAAAAAATTTACTTAATATTTATGATGTATAAAACAAACAAGGAACAATCAAAAACATTTAATTACTTCATCTTCAATTTCTTTTGCTTTGTATATTTCCTCTTTTATTTTGAAGTTGTAGCAGGCTTTGATGCTACTTCATCAGCTTTACATGGATCCGTACATAAGTTTCTGATTTCTTTAAATAAGTAAAATGGGCATTCTATTCATTAGGCTATATTTCATTTGCTAAGGAATTTGGGCCGATTGCTGTAGCATTAGTAAATGTTATGGGATAGCTTACTGTATGTAAATTGCATACAAGAAATACCATCAAGATTTATATTAAAATGGTAGTACTATCTAATTGGTTTAAATATTTCTTTAAAAATTTGTCCTATTCGAACCAACTATATATATTGTTTGTTACAACCAATGCATCTCTAGATTATCAGATCATCCGCATAAGAAAGAACAATAAAACAAAAAGAATAATAAGACCACAGTGTGTTCCCTGGGCAACTCTTGGGGTGATTAAGATTGGAGTAGAATGATAGTTTTTGATATACACATTTTGTTTTCCATTTAGCAAGTAAGATATAATCCAAGATAAGTATACATTATGGAAGCCAAAACACTTTAACTTGTAGATGAGTAACGAATGATTAATGCTATCAAAAGCTATCAAAAAATCCATACAAATTGAATCAACTTATTTATTTGCATTTAGTGCAGTAGATAGAAAAATGCTTCTAGAGTAATAATTACGATATAACCAATATAATTATTTTCACAAGTGTATTTATTATTTTAGTCAAAATTGCCTGGATGCTAATACCGCAGTAGTTGGTTACTTCATTGTGTTAGCTAGATTTAAATATGGGTGTTAAAGTTTTGTTTCCAAATTTCAGGGATAATGCATGAAGGAATATAGGTGTGCACTCAGAAAAGATACAGTTTGCTATGAACTCAATCTGAACACGATGCCTTTCAACCTCTTGAATGCATATTTGATGCCATCTTTTTCAATTTCATACTTCCATTCAGATTCTTTTGACAACATTCTCTTCTCTAGGTTTTGTATGTATTCCTCCCACATTCTCATCCTGCAATATTTCCACTTTCACTCTAGTCTTTCGTACAATTGCCTTCTTTTTATATACCCACGCTCTACCAAGTTCAATTCTTGACACTATCAAAAAATGATCCATCCCACATTCAGAATCTTTCATCACTCTTGTCACCTTTACCAATTCTCGTAGCCTCTCATCATAAAACAATCGCGCTTCTAGATTCTCCTCTTTGTCATGTATACAAATAGATATTCTTATGTTTAAACCACATATTCGATACAAACATGCCCTTTTCTAAGCATAACCCAACTAACACTTCCCCATTCTCATTTGTTCTAGGATTGCCATAAGGGCCAATTACATTATCTATGTTTTCTCTTCTTACTCCCACCCATCCATTCAAGTCACTCAGTAAAATCACTCTATCATTCACATGACATGCATTAAGTACCCCTTCTAACTCTGTCCAAAAGGTTTCACATTCATCCTGGTTATCACCATTCACTGGAGCATAGCATGCTACAATCATTACTTTCCTGATGCCTATCTTCATTTGAACCCTAAGTAGACAGGGAGACATCAAATCAATCCCACTCCCTTTGAACTATGTGTCCAACTCTCTACTCCAAATCAGAAACCTAGACTTCCCTCATCCATTTCTATCACTTCTTTCCATTTTCATATGGTTTCAATCATACACAGCACATCTAGCTTTCGCTCTCTCTCATTTCACTTAAAATCTCATCTTGCTTTTCATACATTCCTCTTACGTTCCACATTCCCACTTTCCATTCCATGTTTTTGTGTTTATTCCAAGCTGGACCAATCTTGTTCAATCTTAGCCGCCCACCATGGCTTTGATTGTCTGAGACTTTTCTTTGTTTCTTTTTAACAATATATTTAAAGGTAGACCTGGTTGCTAGCCTAGATCGTACCCTATGTCGATACAGCATTCTCTACTTAGGGAATCGACACCATACCGGTCAGTGTTGATGTATTTAGTCTCACGCTGCAAGCCCAGCCTAAATCCCAGAATTGCCCCAGGAATTCCTAATGCTATTCTATACAGACTAAGCTCTCTATCATGAATGGGTTACTCTGCAAGCCAGCACGTAGTTGCCCATGCTGCGACTGCTAAGAAGTATACATCCATAGATTTTTTGAAACTTAATTTTACCTGAGCTTTAGCTGATTGTAAATAGTTGTTATAATAGATATATTAATCTGAAAATTTGCACATTTTATGTAAACCAGCATACGCTAGATAGGCTTCTATTTTACAGGTAGACGTATTTGATTGAGAATTTTCCATGGAAATTGTATGCTTTAATTCATATTAAACCATTTAGAATAAGAATTAACATTATTGGATACCTGCTTAATTATACAATTATTTCTTTTTGCATGAGTTTCTTCTGCATTACTGCTTAGATTGCTTGAGGACTCCTGCACAAGGTTGTATCACAAGCTAATAGCAATAAATTGCCAATTGTTATAACATCCAAGTCACTGATATGTACCGGGTGTTTCATAACTATATGTTCTAATTTAAGGAGATGATTTTTTGGTGAAAATTAATGGTACCTAGCTTTTCAGAATTTGGTTTTCAGTTGTTTACTTGAATTTGGGAAAAGTTAAACATATTTCTAACAGATATAAGAGTTTCTTATGATAATTTCTTAGAGCTTTACTCATTAAAAAAGAGCAAAATTGGCAACCATATCATTTTTTATTATAATATTTTTAGGAAGGAAGGTTTTGGTATTTAAAATAATTATGGATTACTATTTAAGAAATAATCATAACAAACTCATCTATCAGGGAAAAATATTTCACCAAATTATGTCTACTTCCAAATTTGAGAAAAAAAAATTAAAACATAACCTTTAACCCTTCTTATGATGAGTGAGTCATAACCCTGAACAAATGGCCTATTGAAGAAAAGTTTGTATATAAAAATTCCCCTTAGTTTTTGCTAGCGATTCAGCTCAAAAGCTTACGAAATAGTCTGTATTTCAATTTTTTTTACAATGCTTTTCATGTATGTTAAGGGGTCATTCAAAAACTATATTCACTTTTAGAAGTGGAGCGGGTTCCTGTAAGGGTTGATAAAATTAACATTAACGATTAATAAAAAAAGATTATCTGTACAACACTATAATTATATTTAAAAAATACAACAAGATATGTATAATTAATACTACACTATAAGATTAAAGGGGGGCAATACATTCATTGATGTTATCAGGTGGTATGTTCGGAGAATGCAAAATAATCCATTTTCACAAACATATTATGAATGACACTACATTTTTATCCTTGTTTATCAAAAACTTTTAACACATTTATACATTTATATCCAAATTATACTAATGTGTTACTTATGTATGTCCAAATTATTGCACCTATGATGTCCTATAATAATAATTGCATTAATTCTCCTTTTAATAGTTTATTATTTTGGTTAATATAAAATAAATTGTTTTCGCTAAAATACTGATTTTTAATTATTGTTTCACATACTGTTAAATAAAAATCTTCTCACAAGTCTGTTCAAAAACTAATTTTTATTTTACTGTAAAATTTGATAATTCAGCTTTTTCAAAAATTGATGGTTAAAAGTAGTATAAAATGCTGAAAGATGATTGTAGCAAAACAATGGTTAAAGTATTCTCTTTTAGAAGGCTGTATTAAATTTCCTCAAATTTATTTTTATTTTAATAAATATAAAAACCAAACATTCAGATTACGGTTAAGTGGACGAGCAGATGACTTCTAGTAAGTTATCTGAACTTTGCCTATTGTAGAAGAAGTATATTCAATGTTGAAGAAAACCGTATGTGTATCATTTGCATATTAAAAGCATTTATTATTATTATTTCAGCAATATTTTTAGGTATCTTTTGTCAATTCTATAGTTAAATTGATTTAACCTCTTTATTGTGCTTCATAACAAAGTTAGATATTTTCTTCAATGTGTTACATTTGTTTGAGTTTATTGGTTCAGGCATTGTTTGTTCAGTTATTGAGTTAATTTAAAGAATTTAACATTTTAGATGTTTGGCTCTTTGCAAAATCTTCTTGTCCACTAATTAATAATTATCTTTTTTTTTAGCAGTTTTTAACTCTATAATTACAATTTGGTATATATTTTAGGGAACATAGATTTTCTTTACTGCTTTATCAAAAAATCGTTACAGTTGGAAGAAAGTCAAGGGACAGTTCTTGTGTAAAATTTGTCATTATTACATATGCCCTGAGTTAGAATTGCAGATCTTACATACTTTCATAGAAAATTTTCGGAAATAATGCAAAAGATACAGCAATAAACTTTTTGTAGTCTATTTCTTAACTGTGACCTAGTGTGAAAATTTTTAACTGTTTGCTCCACTTACGAGAAATTTGATTATAGAATTTCCTTCAGGGACTAGACTATAAACAAAACTTGCTTGTTTGATCATCTTATTACAAAATTCCACCTTGAATAAAAACAAAAAAATTAACAAGTATTGATTTAGTTAAAATGCAGTAGACTAGTGAAATATATAATATAATAATTGTAATGTAATAATCGTATTTGATGTCTTACTATTAATGGAATATCTTTTGAAAATACTGACAATACTTGTTTTAAAAATCTAGGATATTTTAAACCATTTAATTACGATGCAAAAATAAGATCCAATAAGAAAATCTGTAACAATCTTAACGTAAACGTTTACAGAAAACTTCTCTTGCTAAAAATGTACATTTGTTGCATACCTATTTTTTTCAGTTCATAGATGTTATTGAAGTTGATTATTACTGTTTGAGAGAAAATTACTGATTAAAAGTGCTTGTACACGTTGTATGTGATATGGTTAGTTTTTAATTTCACAACTTTAAAATTTTCAATTAAAATGTTGGCATGTTTTTTTGGGAAAAATGTTATTATTTAAAAACAGCATTTCTAATGAGGAGAATTAGATCAGAGGTGGTCCTAACGGGCTTTAGAAGATATGCTTGAATTTATTTTTTAATTTTTTACAATAAAAAAATAAAAACCAAATTTAAAAATAAAATGATTTTCTTATGAGAATTAATAAATTTGAATTCTTATTGTTTAATTCCTTATTTTGATCTCATGGTACTAAATTTACGTGACCATAGATTGATTCATTCAATAAGTTAACTATTGATTCATATATGGTTAGTAGTTGTAAAAGAAAATTATTTCTTACTAAATGCTGTTTATTCACTTTTAGATATGATTATATATTAAATATGAATAGTAGCTGGAATACAGGATAAGAAAGAAGGGTAGTAACAATTAGAATTTTTAGTTAAGCATATGTCAACATTGTATGTAGACCATATAATTCTTGATCTTCTTTGACATCCAATTTGCTTACATTTGGATGCAAAGCCCTTTTCATCCACTTTTGGAATGTGATTCAAGTCATCCAATCGAACTTCTCGTACTGGCCTAATTTCAACATTTGGTTTGAATTGCTTCAGTGGCATTTCAGAAGAGTAACTAGTGACTGATGGTCTTCTTCATTTATTTGACGTTTGGGTTATTTTGGCTAAAATAAGCACTTCAGCTACATATGCCCTAAAATGTAGTAAATCTAATATTCTTTGTATTGGTATGCCTAAAGCTTCTGTGTTGTCTTTATATTCAAGCCAACCATTTGCACATGCCAAGTCAATGGCACATGTAAACATTCTTATTGTACATTTTCGAGATCTAATGTAAGTCCTATAAAGAGTAATCAGGAAATCGATTTTAATCATACCTCCCATATGTAATTTATAAGTCTTGATAATTTCTGGCACTGGTATATTCCTTATTCGTTTTATCTCATCTTCGACAAATTTGCTGTTGGCCAATGCTTACAAAATTTGAAGTCATTGTGACAGCCTTATTGTCAAACCATTTGGTCATAATGACTTCACCAACATAATTTATTGTTTCCCCAGCTGTACCTCTCCCTTTCTGTTTCATCTCTTTATCTGAAGAGAAGGGTGGGTTTTTAAATCTACCGATTCAGGAAGTTCATGCTGCATATATATTTTTATGGCGTAAATATTGTAACACATTATAATTAAAAAAAAGTTGTCGAAAAATATATAACCATTCATTACATCTATATGTTCAGTCAATTTTACAATTACAGATCCAGCTAGACCAAAAACCTCAGATTGTTGTTTATTCAATTTCTGTAGATGAATCTTGATACAGAATAAAATCATAGAGCATTCCATTGCTCCCGCAAAGTGCATATATCTTTACTCCCCATGGATATGGTTTCTCCTTTATATACTGCTTCATGTTCAGCTTCCCTTTGAAGGGCACCATTTGCTCATCAATGGATAAGCAGGATTGTAGACGTAAGGCTAAGCACCTTGCTCTAATAGTATTATAAAGGGGATGCACCTTCCAAAATCTGTCACTACTTTCAGGTTTCATTGTAACATCGACGAAATGTAGATTCTGTCATAATTTATAAAAACGATTTACTTTCATATTTTGAGAGATAAGAGGTATCTGCAATTTTGGTTCCCAATAGCATTTTATACGGGGACAATGAGTATTCCCCATCATTATGTGTGTGCCAATAAATATTTTTAATTCTTCTACAGTTGTAGCAGGAAATCTGTGTACATGTTGTTGAACTGCATATAAATTAGTGAAATAAGCCATTAATAGCAAATAAATCGTCAGCGAAATAATTTTGAAAGAAATCAATTGGGCTTTTCAAATCTACGATTTCGTCCTGCTCTTTAGAATGCTACTTTATAGATGGAGTTAAAAATGTTACACCTTTTCTCCACTTGATTTCTATTTTCTTGGTTAGTTCATTGTCATTTAGGAAACTTTGAATTTTCTCTTTATTTGATATTTTTTTAAATTGATTCGCGATACTACTTTCATGAACTTGATCTGTGCCAATTTCAAGTGCTTCTTCGAGTTGTTCTATTTCTTCAAATTCTATCAAATCATGATGATCTCCGTCTTACTTGCTCTTAGGTAAATCTATAAATTTAAACGTTTGTTATAATTTGCTATTTCTTACGCACATAATAAACTACCTTTTACCATTTCAGATTCAGGTTCCCATCCATCATTCTCATTCTCATCAGAAAGAACTTCTGTATCAGACGCACCTTCTTCCATTAGCCTGAACAAATCTTCTTTAGAGAGGTATTCGTTTCTGTTCATTATAATACTATAACAAGAATAAATAGTAACAAAACATCAAGAATGATAAAAAACCTTTGTATAGAATAATACTTCTTAATTTCACAGTGTACACAATTGTGTATAGTACTTTTATGGAACTATAAACATATACAAATAAGTGAAATCAATATTTCAAAACTTTACATCAAACCACCACTATTTTACAACACATTAAAAGATATAGAGTTGCCAATTTACACCAAACAATTTAACAGTTACCAACTTTATTGAGTCATGCAACACCAGTACAGTGTACTATCATATTGTCTAATTATTATAGCAATAAAACTTTTTCTACTAAACTGTATATGGCAGTATATGTTTATTATAAGTTTTTACAAGTACACAAATGTGTACACTATGAAATATGAAGAAAAGCTCAAGCTCACTTTGTAATACAAATATATGTAAGTTATGTACACAATTATGTACACAATGAACGAAAGGGTTAAATTGTTCCACGGAATTATTATCCACATCATATACTAAATTTATGGAATGCCTGCTCAGATATCTGTTGTACTCAGCTAACTTCTCACATAGATCTAAAACAAGTTATTATGAAACAATATAAATTTCAGTTAAGAGAGATATAAAATATACCTGTACTTTGTAAATCTGCCATTAAATTATTATCTGGGTTGTATGGTTTGTTACAAAAATAGCCAATAGTTTGGTATTCCTTGTGCTTTTCAAATACATATTTAATGAGTTTATAATATCCATATGTAATGAACTGTTACCATTTTTCCAGAATTTAATAGCTTTTGTAATAGCCATTTGCAATCTTAGTTCATTTTTCTATAAAAAATATCCAATTTAAAATCATATATGGTTATTGTATACAATAAAAATACCTTAATCTGTTATCGAAGTATTACTGGTCTAGAAGCTTTATTTTTAGCATAATTTCTTAATAGGTGATTTTTGCATTTGATTTTTTGAACATTTGGATGCAAATGAGCTTTAAGAATTTTTTTGGAGGTCACTATCACCAACAGCTATTATTTTAATATATATTAATCTATACATTTTATAGGTTTTACGAGAACCTTCTACAAGTGTATTCATTTCCATTGCAGATGAAGGAGCACTCCAGTTTTAAAGCATCGATTGGGATTTTCAGTTTGAGGAAGGGTTTCTGATATTTTACAGGTGTAGCAGAATGTTTCAAACATTCATAAATAAGACCTTTTTAGTTCCATAATCTACAATTGCTGTAGCTCTTAAAGTATTGTATTTGTTTTTATATCAGTTTTTGGCCCAACTACCATCAGCTATCATAGTAACCATAAGAGTACCATATTGGTACTGGTACATTTCTAGCTGCAATAGCTAATTTCTTCTCTTCCTTGGCTGCTTCATTTACCTATAGCTTCTAAACTTTTCATTTCCCAAGTGTTAGATTATATTTTAAGCAACTTAAACATAAATATTCCATCACCATTTTCTTTTATGTTCAAATGTGAACAATTACTTAATAAGATTGCTATGTAGTTGGCAATATACACAATTGGCCAATAAAAAAAACAGCATTTTTCAATAAAAAATATGTAATAAATACATTACGTATGATACATTAATATTATATAATACTATTTTTAATGTTCTAATGTTTATTTATATTACCTGCAATAATGTACATTCAAATTTATATATATAACTATTCACACTCGTTAGTATTAAATTTTTGATTGCAACTTCAGAAAAATATAAAATTATTTTAACTATTAGAAAGCTAAAATAACAAAATCGATTCTGTTAAAAAGCCATTGGTTTATTGGGATAGCCATTTATATGAGAAATAGTTACATTAGATCGTCCCTAGTGCAGCATAATTATCAGTATTTAGCATACTTAAAATTAACTGTAATTTTATAAAATAGTTATTATCACCATGTACAAGGTTTAATTTTATACTTTATCTAATTTTGCATGTTTTAAATATGCATTATGAGAAAGACTTTCATTACTAAGAAATTATCTTGTGCTGCATAATAATAACAGTGTACCTATAGTTTAAGGGTCCATACAAATTATTAAATATTTATAATTATTAGCAGTTTCGTATACAATTTTAAAAAAAGTTTGTATCATCTTTGTACTATATGAAATCTTTAAGAAAGCCTCTTGGCTGCACTCTCAGATTAATTACCTTAAAAAATTTCGAGAAGAACATTTGAAAGCATAAAAGAGTGTAGTCAAGGCGTTTTATGAAAAATTTCCTTAAGTGCAATGGTGGTATAAATGTCCTTTTTTTAAAATTCTATGTGAAACTACTAATAATCATATATATCTAAAATAATATATATATATATATATATATATATATATATATATATATATATATATAT
>JAHWXV010846824.1:0-17752 GCA_024586415.1 Phrixothrix hirtus
ACACACACACACACACACACACATACAGACAGACCAATTTTTAAAAACATGTTTTTCGGACTCAGGGAGCCCCAAAACGTGTATTTCCACTAAAATTTTGACATCGAAAATTTTGAACGAAACCAATACTTTGTCTATTCTATATTTCATATAGGTAAGAGAAAGTAAAAAATGATTTAAATCGATATTCCACTCTACCACAATATTATAGTATTGCCTAAATTGTATTTCAAATTTTAACGCAAACTTGGAGACATTTTTGTTGCCATAAAACAATGCATCTCTTTTAAAATCTTTTAGTCTTACATAATTACTGTATGGAAGTTTAATATGTTTTTTTGAACCAACAGATACTAAACTTATAGTCACTAAAATTATATACACTTTCAACAAAAATACCACTTAAATTCAAATATAATTTAAATAACACGAAAAATTTATCAATTGCTAATATAAAGTTGGAACCGATTGGAATAAACGTGGCGACCATTCGTAGTTTAAAGACTGAAATCGCGTGTGACCAATAGAAATGAAGACATCCATTGTCTTCACTCTGTTTATAAAGGCACTTTAAATTGTA
This sequence comes from Phrixothrix hirtus, assembly GCA_024586415.1. Taxonomy (NCBI): domain Eukaryota; kingdom Metazoa; phylum Arthropoda; class Insecta; order Coleoptera; family Phengodidae; genus Phrixothrix; species Phrixothrix hirtus. The sequence continues at coordinate 581 of JAHWXV010846824.1, forward strand.
GGAGGTTATAACAATGTGTAATGTGTCAGATGAGTACGTATTTTGTAACATTTTGATGGGTATTTGGTGATATTAGTTATCACAATTAAATGCAGACATTCGTCCTGGCACCAGTTTGAAAATGGAAGGAAATAACGTGCTTTCACACGAGAGAATAGACATTATGTGATCCTGAATAATAATTTTCATTGTTTTAAGTAATTAATATTGTTACTCCAGCGCATAAAATACTATTTTGGTACCAAAAACGTTGTTTTGTCTCTTGACTAATTTACAGCCATTTTTTTAATTTTCAGTTTTTTTTCATCGAAAATTTAATAAATTTGCGAACTCTTGTTTATCATTGATAGAAATATTAATTGTAAACTTTACAAATTTGATTACCTAAGAATTTTCTTAGTACATACTTGTTACTGATCTTTAATCTTTAATCTTCATTAATGACGTATCAGAATCCCTAAAACATACAATTTTTAATGTTTGCTGATATAAAACCGTATTCTAAAATTAAAAGTATGCGGTTACGATATGCAGCAAAATGATATTAATTAGTACTACAATTGGTCAGTAACTAATAAATTATACTTTAACATTAATAAATATTTCATTCTCTTTATCTCAGGGAAAATCAAAACAATCACATTCAATTACGAAATAAATGGCAAGGTTTGGAAAGAAAAAACCAAATTAGAAATGTAGGCGTAGTTATCGATCACAAACTGACATTTCAGAGTAGCATTGAAGATTTCTGCAGTTGGTCTTATAAACCGTTTGGGTGCATTAACAGAATTACCAAAGCATTCCAGTCTGGTGAGGTTATAATAAAACTATAGAATACCTTAATTAGAACAAACTTGGGAGTCCATACTTCAGTTATCAAAAAACTGTACTTGAAACAAGTCCAAGAAGTGTTTGAAAACCGTTCAATATAAAAATATGGACTGTAGATTTGTATGTTCACTCAAGCGTTTTCCAGTCGTTTTCTGAATTAGATCGAATACCTTCATTCACGTTCAATGTCTTTATTTTCTCCCAAACATGGTACACCTGATATGGTTCCTAAGAACTTAGATGTAGTGATTATTTTATGTGCCTTTTAAACCCTTAGTACATAACTTTTCTTCTTACGTGAATCCCAGTACTAATGTCTTTTAATATGTAAACTGAATGGGTTAATCCTTCCGATATCCCCAATAACTTTCGAAATAAAGTGTTTTTCCCTGTTTTAACATATAGTTCCTAAGTGCGATTGGTATCAAATAAAATTCTGAAATATTTTGTGCTATTTTTTACTTCAAACAGTCAATTGCATTCTTCCTTCCAAAGCCTAAAATTTGCGTCTTTTTCCTTTTGCCTTTAGCATCCACCTTTTGAAATATTTTCTATCCTTAGGAATTTTTGTCTTAGGTTTGCTATAGCTGCTTTCCGTCGGGAATCGTAAACAAATTGCAGCATTGCCGAGTTGGGCAATGTTGGAGTTTAGATGCGTGCAGAGTGCGTTATGTTGATTGTAGAAACTACCTTCTTTACTCTTATTTTAAGCTGGCGGTTGGTTATGAATTATAAAAGCAAAGGGTATGTTTGTCTCATTTAGCTCATAGACACGGCTTTATTTCCACATCTAGTAACTCAATTATCATCGCGTGTCTTTTAGTGACGGTAAGACATCGTCGCTTGCTGTGTAACACTGAGCTGTGATCTGACATGGTACAATTTATTTAGTCCCTTCCAAGAATTTCGGTAGGTAATCCCTTAAAATTCCTTTAGGCGGCTTGACATGTTGTTTAAAACATTAATCAGCTGTCTATTCTTAAGGCAAGTAAATTTTTATATGTTTTGCAAGATGCGGGGAACTGGTTTAGCGCGAGAATGCCAATACTTAAACCCCTTCTAGGTATTAATCTGGCTAGTTTTTCCTTGATTTCTTGTACTTCTGTAATTGATCCGGAGATTTAAATATTGTTAGTATGATCTATGCTTCGTTTCACTTCTTCTTTTGTGCATTGATAGGGCTTAGACTTATGCCCGAACGGATCTTCTAGGTGAACGGCTATAATCCCAACCTTCGCTTCCGCATAGTATAAATAATAGGGTAGTTTTAGACCTTTCATTCATCTTAAGTGTTTTGAGAAGTTTCCATATTTCTGATTCTTCCTCTTCATCGTTTGTTAACCTTAGATTTTTTGGTACCTTTATCATTTTGTCAACTCCTCCTTGTAATTCGTCAAAAAATTTCTGGTCATCTATTTATTCGACACTGTCGATTTCTTTTTCTTAAGTATTGCCCTTTCTTGTTATGAAAGGCCATATAAAACTGAGCTTACTTTTTGGGATGAATTTCTAAGTTTGGTGTCGAAATTATAAAATGAAGATTTGTGGTTGAAACCCCAGTCTTCGAATGTCAATAGAATCAGGAAATGGTCTGAGTTTAAATACCTTGGGTGTGAAATCTTATGCAATATGAATATGCCAATTGTGTCCCCCATCCGCTAGCGTTGGCCGTGGTTACGTCTTCGGTGTCTTGAACCATAGTTTCTGGGGAAGTAATAGAAAAAATAGATGCAGTACTTCTTCCTATGTTAGTATTTTTGGCGTTTAAATCTCCCTTAATAAGTAAGTATTAATATTGTAGCAGTTGAGGTCTATTTCTTCCATTTTAGTTCTTGGAAGATTCTACACTGCAACTATGGTTACGTCTATCCTTAAACCTTTATCTCTTAGCAGAGCTTATTACTAACTATTAGGACGACTACTCCCCCTAGCCTTTTTGGGAAATTTTGTAACTAGGGAATCTAAAGTTTTCATTTTTTGTAAGTTGTGATTCTGTTACAGTATATTACGATACAAGATCGGTAAGTACTTTATGAAGGACCGGGAAAAGTTTAGAAAAACGAGACTCGATGGGTCGAGTTTTGTTAATTTTCGAGAGCTGTTGTACTAAGGCACTTAACGATCGTGTGTCGTACACTTGCAACCAATTACAATAATTTAATGTCAAACCTTTACTTCTTTTCATTACAGTACTAGTACCGTTATGAACCATAACATGCTTGTTATCGTGGTGTTACCATGCCAATCACAACAGTTCGAGAAATATATCAGAACGTGACTATCAACATGGCCGATAAATGTACTAAAACAGGCCGGAAGCCCAAAATACTATATTACGATACAAGATCGTAAGTGTTTTATAACAGGTCGAGTAAAAGTTAGAAAACAAGACCCAAAGGGTCAAGTTTTGATAATTTTTGAGACCTGTTTTACTAAGGAACTTAACGATCATGTATAGTTCACTATTTTTTGCGCTAACGGCAACTATCAACTAACGCCGCCGCCATTTTGTAACAGTACTAGTACCGTTGTGAACCTTAACGTGCTTGTTGGAAAATATAATCATAACAGTTCAGGAGATATATCCAAATGTGACATTCAACACAAACGGTAAATTTATAAAAACAGATTGGTAATGCATAAAATACATCATTGAGATTTCTTGGTTTTTTAGAAACTGTTCAAACTCTGGTCTTTTATCTAGCCTTTGATATTTTTAGAATCACGGTTATTGTCTTTTACCTCTCTCTGTGATGGATATACCATATCAGTTTCTTCTAATCTTTTGGTCTCCACTTACTTAATTAGTTTGATTTTATGCCGATTTGTCGACTCATTCATTTTCTTCCTCATTTTCTGTTGTGTTAATCAATATTAGAGCAAATTGTCTGCTTTTATTATCCAACCGTTTTACCAAATAAACTTTGAACCGTTGTTCAACAAATTTTTTTTCCCTCTATGCCAATCTTTTCTATGCAGAATCCATCTAAGTACTATATTCAATTCCTTCTCTTTGGGTAGTTCATATGCACACAAAGGAATTTGAAGGTGTTGCTGAAACCTTAGATTTTTGAACTCTGAAATTTTTAGTGAAGGGCTTCATATCTTCACTGGGGTTTAATTTTTCAGTTCTGTTATATCACGAACTTCTTAGTATCTTGACATCTCTTTGATTTCTATTGGAGAGTAGATCTTGTCTTTCTAGTTGCCGTGATCATTGTGCACGAGGTTCACACATTTAAACCACAACTTCATTTTTTACCCCCTATCCGTGCGATCTGCTACTTGACTTAGGCATCATTCAACACTATTTGGGTGTAGCCTGAAACCTAGGTTTTCTTCCGTTCCTAAAATAGTGTGGCGCTCAAATTTACTTCGCTACTGAGAGCAGCTGCTAATCGCTTTTGCTTAACATCTTGCCCTCCAATTCATTCCTATCTCCATGACTATGAGCTAGACGAAGCAAAAATTCATATTTCCACGCCGTAAGTAAGTCCTTTTCTCTGCGATATCTTTCCTTTTATTTTCTTGCTGCGTCAACGTCGTGGCACCTTGAACTAAGTTTCTTTATAACTTTCACTTATATTAAGGCAATGATTGTATCGTCTGATTAGCTTCTGCATTCTGTCTTCATACAAATCAGCCGCTTCAGAAAATAATCACTACCGCGCGGCTGTTTTGATATAGTTATCGTCGTAGTAGTTCTAATCGGCAAGGTACCACTTTAAATGCAAGAACAAGTAGTAGTCACTGGGTGTGAGGTTTAAACGGTAGAGAGGTGATCCAGTTGTTCCCAGTCAAATTACTTGATGAAATCTTGGTGCATGTGACCGGTCTCACAATATGCCAGCATTTATCGTTTCAATCTGAGGAAAAACATTAACAAGTAACCTATTTACCCAAAAACACGGTGCGCGTGCTTTTGGGCTGAATTTATTTGTTTAAACTTCGCCTTATTGAGAAATGTTGTGCGCTTCCGCTTAATTGTCTTTATTTCGACCTTGGTGTAGCATAAGACACTCATATCTCGTCAAAAATAGTGATTTGGCTCAAAAATCGATCACTTTCATCACTATATCTCTAGAGAACAATCAAAGCACTCGTTACGCGTTGCTTTGTGCAACTTAGTGAGAATTTTTGGACTCAGCGTGAGTACAACTTCCGATAGTTTAAACGGCCTGTCACGATTTTATACAGAACATTAGATAGCGACCAAATCGTAAATCGTCTATTGTCACAAACTTATTCATCATGTTATTGTACCAGGTCATCATTAATAACAGGAAGTTGTCCACTCCGTGTCTCATCGTACACGTTATATGGCCTTCATTAAATGATCTACCTCATTTTCTCACCATTCCGTCGCTTATAGTACTGTCTTCATACACTTCACTAATCTATCATCGATAAACGTAAGCCGCGTTCGCGTCTCTTGCATTTAGGAAACGAATTACAGCTTACATTTAAAGAGCGCATCCGCGGAATGGTGACGATGTTTATTTAAAAAATACACCTCGTATTTAAACCTTGTTTTCTCCTTTTTGTGAACTGCGCGCAGGAGAGGCTAGAACATCTTGCTTTAGTAATTTCTTCATCATAAAACTAACAATAGGAAGCCGACAGTTGTCTGTACCTTATTCCCACAATGTTTCAAGTAGAATCTCCCGTAGGACCAGTACTATTCTGAATTTTAAGACACTATGTGTTTAAAATGCTTTACAAAAGCTGATGCGAGACTTTAGTAACTTTATAAATGTTTATATCCCAAGAGAGTCCCATTCCATGGCCTGTGCTAAGACTCCCGACATAATTGCCTTAAACTTTTGTACTTGGGGTTAATTGAAAAGTTTAGTGTACGCAACACCTGTAAACAATTTTGCCGAGTTACAAAAGCAAATTGAACAATCTTGTCAAACAATTCGAGCACAACCGGACTTTTCAGAAAAAATGCGGTATTCCTTCTTGAGAAGATTTAGATCCTATGTCGAAATGGATGAAGGACATATCGAACATCTTCTGTGATAATCCTGTTCTAGAGCGCTTAACGTTAAAAACTACAAAACATTTACAAAAACGAAAATCGCTCTATCTCGAAACGCTTGATTTACGGTCCCTTGTTCATTAAGAGTTTTTTCACTTGTTTTCAGTTGTACACTATGTCCCTTAAATATTGAAACTTTTTTTGACACTCTATATAATTATAGGTTCAGGTATTTGCTGTCTTTTACACCGTGTCACACATTAATAATACTTAATCTGTACTCTAATAGATAATTTGTAGCGCAGTTACTTATCAATCGACGAGGCTAATTCAATAATTGAGGCAAACACTCAAGAGATGGCGCTATCAGTATAAAATTAGTGTTACTGAGTTAAAACACGTTCCTCTCGGCGGCGCCATACCAATTTTCAAAACCATGCCGATTAGTTTGTGTTTTACAGAGATTATTGCATTCTCATTAAACATTGCTTTCTGCGTTGAATAATAATAAGCTTGACAAATATTATTTACACTCTGCTCCATTAATCAAAATTCTTCACAAGTCATTTCATGATCTTCGTTGTGGTCTTACGAGGGTTCGTGGTACTGCTCGGCCTGGTAGGCAAAAAGGGTCTGAAATGATAACAAACATGCATTATATTATGTTGGAATATGGCCCAGTGAAGGTGCATAAGATTGTGGACGCTTCAAAATTGTGGATTGGTATAGTGGTTCTAATTTTACATGATTATTTGGATATGAAAAAGCACTCTGCACGGTGGATGTCGTAAACGCGTAATATATCTGAATTTTTGCATCGATTTAATACTATTGGTGGGACTTCGGAAACCAAAAATCAATCACAACCATAGATAGAAGCTGGTTCAAGATCACCAAAAGAAGTGCCATAGACTAGTATATCCATGGAATAAGTTTTTGGGATGATTTAGGATGAACAATAACAGGAGAATATTAATCATCATTATTGGAACTGTTGAATGAAAAAATCAAAGAAAATCGGCCACATTTGGCAAAGAAAATAATTTTGTTTCATCACAATAGTGCACCAGCACATTCTTCAGCTATTTCAATTGTAAATCTACATGAACTTCGTTTCAAAATGGTTCCACATGCACCGCCATGATTTCTTCAGGCTATTTCTTATTCCCAAACAGGAAAACTTGACTTACCGGTAAGAAATTTTAATCCAATGAACAAATGACCACCGAAGTAAATGCGTATTTTGCAGATTTTGATATAACTTATTGTACTGAAGGCAAAAAAGGTCTCGAATGTCGTTGGAGAAAGATTATGCTGGAAAACATAATGATGCCAAAATACATAAAGTTTTAGTGTTTACCTGTCAGTTTATTTATATTATGGTGAATAGCAGATTAGTTCAATTCGTAAGAATTCTTAAAGCCTGTATTTCTGAATGGTGAAATTTTAACATTTTGCGACTATTCTTTTATCATACTTATACTCAGTGGCATGGAAATCGCAAAACCAAGAAGGCGTAGCAATTTTTTGACCAAACTTGGCTGAAGTTTTTAACTACTAAAAGGTAACAATTGATTAAAATTTCATCATTATGGATCATGTGATAATGGCTTATCTGATAATTATTTCAGTTTTTTCTAACAATGTTATTCGGTATATGTTTGCGAGATTTTATTCAGTTTTTTAGTTCTTTTTCATGTGATCGTTTGTTTTGAGGGTGTGATCATACCTAGAATGCGCCAACCTGGAAATTACCGTCAATTAAGCGAATTTGATAGAGATCGTTTGTTGGTTTGCGTGAAGGTGGTTTGTTGCTCAGAGAATTTGCAAATCGACTTAACCGGAACCAATCCACCATTATCCGTTGCTATAAAGCATGGACTAGGGAGCGTCAGGAACGTCGTAAAAGAAGAACTGAGGGGCGAAGAAGAACAAATGAGGTGTAGGATCGCCATATTCGACTTATAGCAACAAGAGACCGATTCTTCAGTACCAGATCAATTGCCGATCAATGGTTAGCTAACAAAGGTTGTCTTGTAATCCTTCGAACGGTTTACCGCAGAATCAGAGCTTGCGGTTTGCAATCCTATCGGCCACATCTTGTGTTACCACTAACGGCTCAACACCGACAGCAACATTTGGAGTGGTGTACGTTGCGATTGAATTGGAACCTGGAGTGGCGTAGGGTGGGGTTCAGCTATGAACCAGATTTTGTTTGGGAATGCATGATGGCCGTATGAGGGTGAGACGAAGACGTAGGGAATTTCGCAATGTTGAATTTTCTGTTGCGAGATATGCGCACTGCATTGGGGATTATGGTATGGGGTGCTATAACTTATGGGAGTAGATCTCGTTTGGTATTCATCTAAGGCAACCCCATATTCTTCAAATTATTCAGCAGTTAGAAGACCCACTTTTCCAGCAGGATAGTGCTCGTCCTCATAGAGAAAGACGTTCTATGAATCGCTTTGGTCACCGCGATCTCCAGATATTTCGCCCATCAAGCATTTTAGGACATGGGCAGGGGACTGAGAAACTTGCTGCATCCTCCGCAGACGCTGCAAGCGCTACAGCACGAAGTACAGGTTACTTGGAACACAATATCTCAAGAGGAAATCGACAATCTACTAAATTCAGTGCCACGAAGAGTGAAAGAGTGTGTAACCCATAGGGGGGGACCAACCTATTATTAATATAAATATATTTTGTTTTTTTTCTTTAAAATTTTAATCAATTGCTACCTTTTAGAAGTTAAAATTTTCTGCCAAGTTTGGTCAAAAAATTCCTACGCCTTCTTGGTGTTGCGATTTCCAGGTCATTCAGTATATTTGTAATAATAAACACATACAGATAAGATACCTAGCCTACATTTTCTAAAAATGAAAAGGACAATTAAAAGGAAGTCAATATAAAATAATTTTTTAGTCATCTGAGATCGAGATTTGAAGAATGATGTTTAACTTTTTTTGTTTTCTTTTGGAAGTACTGGATATTTTTTTTTTAGAGTGAATCAATTTGTGATATCACAATTTATGCGAATTACTAGCAATCTAGACGGGTTTATGCCTTGTGATTAATACAAACTAGTATCTAACCTCACTTTCTATAACCAGATGTTGGGACCAATAAAGTTATTCTTTGTAATTAGCTATGTAGTTTCTGACATCTCTGGTTTCATCCTGTCCTTAAAATCATTAATTTCATTGCATGTTTTTAAATCAAAACACATGCGTCGAATAGTTCGGGCTTTATTGTCCTAGTATCTTAGATAAACTGTTATTCTCGATTTCACATCTTCAAAAGTACTAAGAGTAGAATTCAAGAACCACATTAAAGCAACCCTCAAACTTAAAAGAAACCCTAACCTTCAACTTTGAAATTTTTAAATTACTGTGGTAACCAAACTTTAGGGATTAAAGAGGGGAAAATAAGAGGACCCTTAGGGGCGGTGAAAGGTCCTCTCAGCTTTCACTAAAAATTGGCTAGCACAATATTTTATAAATTCCAAAGTTGAGGGTTAGGGTTTCTCATGTTTGATGACTGTTTTAGTGTGGTTTTTGAATTTCACCCTAAAGTTATTAAACTAAATAGAATTAAAAGGGCCCTCAGATTTAAGAATTGTTTTTCATTCAAAATATATGCTACATAGTTCCGAATAAACATAATAACAATAATTTGTCCTTAATCATTTGTTTGCCCTATACTAAATTGATTTCAATTACATTATAACCAAAAACCTCTCTTTAATAGATGGCAGAACCAGTTTAATCTATTTTGGTAATACTGGTCACGAAGGTAAACCGAACGAAAAGCGTAATTTATTTGTGTGCTACATTAATTTGCCATGTACATATATTGCATAGTTTTGATTTTAATTTTGTTGCTAAAAAGGATTAGCTTCATTTTCGTTTATTATTGGCTAAAGCAAAATGAATTTGCCTAAAGCCACCATCTGTTTTGAACAGAATATTTTTAACTAGAAGGTTGAAAAGTAGAAAGTAACAAACTTACATTTTACTATTAATATTAATTTTTTACGATTTATCTGTAGATATCTATATTTCATATGCATGGACCTGAAAGAATTCAGATATGGATAAAATTTAACACAATTGCGTGTTTAGGGATAAATTGCACCTTAGCATGCGTTTGTTGTGAGTAGGAAATAAGTACATTAGTTCTTGTTTTCAGACATGCAAGACTTTGGTCTACTATCAAGTAAAACAGTAACGGAAGTCCTAATGTTAGAAATGAAAATGTCACCAAATGCGAAAACTTATCTCGTTTCCGGTTATCCTAGAAATATGAGGGACGTCGTAGAATATTCTGAAAAGGTAATGTTGAATAAATTTATTTAATTTAATTCTTTTACGTAGTATCTAAGGAGTGTCATTCCTTTGGAATTAATATTAGGTTTTGTTACCAGCAATACTAGATTGAAAGGGTATTGATATAATTGATAATTTCTAATTTAAGTTTCTATGTGTGGCTTACAATGTGTTTTTATTACTTTGACCTTGAACAAAATGTCTAACACTATTTAATGTGAATACGTATCGATTATTTCATGTCAGTAGGTACATTATGTTTAGTTTTTAGAAATTATTTCTATTGGTTATTGATTTCGTGAATAATGTTTTGTTTTTAAACTAAATACAATATATTGTGGTTTTGTACAATATTTACAATCAACACATAAAGTAATGTAATGGGGAGCCTTGCAACTAATTAATTAAACAATTTTATTAGCGTTCAAGGAACGCAGTATAATAATACTTATAGTGAAAATGAAGCTCATTAACTTATTTAACTAATGTGATTAATTAATATGTTAATACAATAGACGGCCATGTTATCTGGCTCTCCTTTTATACTAGTTTCCTGAAATATAAACCACGCAACGTGAACTTTGTTGGTCAAACTTAATGAATGCACAAGTTGCAAGGTCAAAGCGATAATTCGTCAATTTAATCTTCGAGTTTACCAAAAATTTAATAATTTGAGCTCGTCCACGGGGATTGTTACATTCACAATTTCCAGGTAGCGAGGAGGCTTAAGCGATAGCACATCGCAGATATTCATTAAATACGGGTAATAAAAGACGTAGTGAAAACAAGATATCATTGCTTGACGTCACTATAGATGAAAACTATTAAGAGAAATCCGTTTATTTCCCAGAATAGCAAGCGGATTTGCCTAATATGGATCGAAATTGATTATAATGGACGATCAGCTCATAGAAAGTTCAATGTTCAAGCGTTTTACCTTTAACACATCGTGCTGGCTTGGTTTTACTTTCTAAAAGATTAACCATCAGAGTGCTAAGTATATTAACAAAATTAGTTTTGCGTTTGATTCCTAACAAAAATTTAAAAAATGTTACTTTTATTCTTATCTTGCTTCACCAAGCGCAGACTATCTTTACTTTCTTAAAGCAGAATAGAATTACATCAACCGATAAAAATGAAGACGTCGATGGGTGATGATCCTTAATCGATATTATATAAAATTAACTTTCCCTCGTTCTTTTAACGGCGAGATAGAAGAACATACAGCAGTGTTTTCGCCAGAAAACAAATTAGAGGGCCATAAACTCACAAACTCACGTACACAAAATATTCCTACTTCCTTTGCAAAAGCTGGATAATCTTACAGGTCTGGGGTTGGTCAGCGAAGCTCACAGAATCGGCCTGGCGAGAACACTGTGTACATTTAATAGTTAAATAATTATTCATTAATAGAAACCATTGATGTAAGATGTTCATAATTGATTTTAACACTAAATATTTAACAAGATGTAAATACATGTATAGTAAGAATGAAAAGTCTATGCCCATCCCAAAGTCCAAATCGGTTTATACAGATGCGTCCGCACTGAAAGTTTATTGATTATTAACACGCTCCAGTTTAGGTCTTGTAGTTTTGCTTCTCGCTTTTGCTTAATTAATTCAAATTTTCATTCAATTTTGGTTGCATACCAATTACGTCTGTAACTTCGATTTATTAAGACGTGCATCTATAACGCATTTTTACTTAACTTTAGTTCAATGAATTTAAAGATTGCGCACATGTATTCTAATTAAAATTAAGCCAATGCGTCGATTTATTATTCCATTCCTTCTAGAATGAAGAAGTTCGCGTCTTGCCGACATGTTTGATATATTTTGTTTTCTCGCCTTTTCTTGTATTTTGTTTATAGTTCGCCGCTTTTTTATTATTAGTAATTTCCAACATTCATTCAAATCCGGTAATTACCTTAAATTTCGTATTTCAATTATATACATAAATATTGTGTTTACGACGTTACATTTGTGGTAATAACTAACTAAATTAATGCTATTTTTATTAGTGATTCGCGTGGTTCTAAAACTTGTCGAAATCTCATTAATACATACTTTAGGTATAAATTCTTAGCTTTTCCAGTTTTATACCTAATTTATGGGATTCCTTTGTTCTTACCGAAATAAGTATTATAAATATACACTTGGTTTCATCAGAATTTGGTAAGTACATTTAATATTTAAGTTCGCTATTTGCATTCTCATTATACTCGTACATAAATTTTTTATATATTTAACCTTCATATTTGCACACCATTTTATGTAATATTTTGTACTAAATTGAATTGTTTCATTAATTACACAAATCGGTACTTCCCATGTTTTATTGTATTTACATTCGGGAAATCCCCAGTTGCAACATTAGCGTAGTAAGTATTGGTAATGACCAGGCTGCGCTTTAATGAACCGGTACGTGCCCAGTAGCACATTTAAACCTACTGGTAGTCCCCTTTTGAAATATGTAGGATAATAAATACGTTGTTATATTACAATAATCCTTGTTAAAGATATGCGCCTTCGTATGCTTTTGTACGGTTGTTACGATTCAAGCGATTATCATTTGCAATTGAGCATACACTTCCCGTTCTTGACTGTACAGTTACCGAAAATTCCCCCAGCGAAGATTTTGTGGCTGATTGCAAAAAATGTGGTCGTTTCACTTAACCTAGTAGAAAAAGGAAGTGATAGCTGGAATGCATTTCAAAATAGGCGGAATTCCCATAAAACATTAAATAGAAGATCTATTCTGGTTTAAAAACTGAAAAATGTGCCAAATTATAACTTGTACTCTCAATGAAATATAAAATCCACTACTGAGACTTCGTAGAAATAGATTGGAGTCAAACTCTACAGTTCAGATTGGCAAGTGTCGGAGTAGCAAATAGATAGTGAAAAGATAATTTATACCTGCGTTTATTGAGGTTTGTACACTTGCAAAGTATACAATAAATAAGACAATCTTTATCTTTAATGGTATATTCAGTCAAATGCAATCGAAAGAATATCAAACTAAGAACGCAATAAACAAAAAAATCATAAGTAGTTATTTTACATCCATATAGTACATATTTTAGTTGCGGTGGGATAAGTGTCGGTTTAAGTAATCAATTAAAAGATTGTATAAAGACACGTTTTATAAATGAACCTAAGCTGCATTAGCAGGGCCGTATCCAGGAAATAATCAAAGATCAGTCAAGCTTAATTTATGATTGGGCAATTTTTTCTGTTATTTCAAATGAAAAAATCGCAAAGTTCAAGATACAAGTAATCAGGGTATTCAAAATAACAAACCCCCCCTTTTTTATTTGCAGACGATCGGATTGCATTTTTAGTATAGTACATTGGCCTCAAAGTTGTTTTAATAAAACAATAACCACTCATATTCGTCTTTTTTATAAATTGTTTGCTTATTAATTGTAACTTATTTATCAATTAATTATTACAATATTTTTTAGTTTTAGTAACATTTTAGTAACATACATTTGATGTTGGTTTTGTATGAAAAATTTTTATAGAAAGATCATTTAATTCTGCAAACGAAAAATAGGATGTAATACTGTCAAATTTGTATAAAACCTGCAACCTTTATTTTAAACTATTTACACAATATTAAAATTATTGACAACGCAATTGATTTAAATAATAATTTGTAGATATTTATCAATAAAGCGACTTTAAATTTGTTTAAAGATTGTTTATAAAATTTAATATAGAACGTTCTGGAAAATTAACTTTATTTTAAAAATTTTCTCCTTTAGAATAAACGCAAACATCCCAAAAATGATATTTAGTAAACAACTTGTTTATCTTCTAAAACAAATAGTAAACCTTATCAAAATTAAAATGCCGCAACCAATTTTAAGAAATAAAATTAAAATTTTAACTATAAACAGTAATTATTATATTCTTATCTTTGCGAATAGTATATCAAAATGGCGAGCATGATAAAGTAGCCAGCGAAGGCTGGTCATGTATTCTCTAACACAGTAAACCAAATCATAAACATGACCTGATTTAAAACTTTGCAAATATTTCGAAAACTGTGCATTCTAAAAATAAAATTTAGAAACTTGTTTTTGTGCCGATATCCTGTATTAATTAAATTGAGGCAGTTAAAGAAAACGTGATAGCGCATCACAAAAACTAATAACATCAATTCAAATATTGCATTCAAAACAGCAAACAGTAACAAAAAACTGCCCCAATGTAATTTCAGGGTAATATTATTCTGCGTCAAATTTCAGTTTATTAACACTATATCAAGAGAGGGTACCCGCTCATCCTTGCCTAGCTACGGCCCTGCTCAGGCTATATATTTTAGCACGATTAATTTTTCAATTAAGATTAAGATTGAATGTTATAAATAAACTTTTTTGATACAATTTTCTATTAAAAACTTGTAAATTAAAGAATTGCGGTTTGAAATTCATTAGTGTCAGTGTTACATTAATTTTAAATAATATATACATTCGAAATTCTCAAAGTTAGTAATGGACATTCGATAATTTCTTGTTACAACGCAAAATAAATTTGATTTACTAGTTAGTGTTTAAAATAAAATGAATACAGTTAAACAAGTTCAACGAAAAATGCCATGCACTATAAAGATGTTATTTAAAATAAGATTAACTGATTTAAAACGAAGATTAAATCAAAAATTACATGCTATTTCGCTGATTTGGAATTTGAAATTTGTAGTATTCTATTTTGTTGAATTTTTGAATAAAGTAATTGTAAATGTTACTAATATCGTAAGTGCCAATGTATCGCCTATGTGTTACTTTAAATTAAATTTATTTCTTTATCTAGAGTTCTGTCATTGTCAAAATCGGAACTTAGTACAGTTTTATTCAAACTCGCGGTCTACAACCGTTTGAATGATTATTAATTACTTTTTTCTAATTTTGTTTCGTCTGTCCGATGTAGCATTTTGTTTAGATTTAACAATTTATATTCTGATTACCTCAAATCACAATTCTTGAATTTCTATGTTGTTAAATATTAATTTACTTCAAGAAAAGAAGTATGCCAAAATTTTATGTTAGTAAATTTTAATCGTGATTGTACGATTATTGTGTTAAAGGTAACGCAGCTCACATTTAGGATTAACCGTATTACAATTAACATTACTTGTGTTGTGTTGGGGAAGTTTAAGTACATTAAACCAAACGTCACTGCTTAAATTTTTAATAGTTTAATTCAGTCTGCACTTCTGCTGCTCCAGTAAATAGCTGATTAAATTTTGAAGTTAACTTCAATCTCACAATTCCCCGCTCTTCAGGTAGAAGTGAATAAAATGGCGTCCGTAAACAAAATAAAATAATTACGCAAGGACTTGTAGATTTTCATACGCATCTAAACAATTTATCAGTGCTTAAGATCTACTCCTGTAAATAATTGCAATTGAAAATGTATTGCTGGTTCAAATCAAGAGTAAACAACAAAAATTTTCTAAAACAAAGAATATAATTAATTAATTTTATAGTCGAAAAAACTATTTAATAAAAGTTAGTAACCAAATATACGGTCAGAAATTAATTCAGAGTTGCATTCTTTAATTTAATTTAATAATTAACAAATGGGTGTTTAGGTGTAACGAAAAAATCAAATATAAAGGTAAGTCGAAATAATAAATGTAGATTATCAACTGAAAAATAATCCAAAATCAACAATTTATTAATACAGTTTAACTTACCAATCGTAAATGGATACAAGTTTCCATATTCGGTTAATTTCTGATGAATAAATAATTTCCATAATCAGCGAAAAAGGTCGCTAATGTGATAACCTTATATTATTAACTAACTAATGTAAACTTAAACTTAAAGCACGAAACGGGTAAATAAAATCAATTTTTAAAAAGCGAATATCATTTTTATGACTTCACCTATCCTTTGACTTGTGACTCTAAAACACAATAGAAATTAAATAATTAGAGCGAAATGTTAACATGTAGTATTTTAACAAACGAACAATTAAGCAAAATTTAATAATGTTGAAATGCAAGAATTAAGAGGACTTGTAACTGAACTGGGAATTAAAACCCAAATTAGAGTTAATATATTTTGACGGCCATGCTGGAGGAAAGCACGTTAAGTTTTCATTCGTAGAAATAAAAAATCCGTGAACGAACGGTTCCGAAATGCAAACTGTCCTTTAAATTAATTAATAATCGGTTAATTTAATAATTTAACTACTCAAATAAAAAATAAATGTTCCTAATAACAGAGTACTGATTCTAAAATAATTAATTAATTAATTTACCAAGATCAACTCCTTTTCTGAAAATTACTGTAAAAATAATTCAATGAATTTCAAACAATATTTAATATCAAATGAATGTTGATATGCGCAAAGAAAAAAGAATTGTAACCTTAAACACAAATATAAAGTTGTCACTTCCGTGGCTGATAGGTTTGCCATTCTAAAGTTACTGATTATCACGATATCATATACCTCTAAAACAGAACTACAACGTTTGTAAAAACATTTGCTGTGTTCACCTTCGACGAGTCCATTTTGTTTAAGTTTAAAGAGGTGCACAGTCCGCGTCTTGCTGTTTACTAGAACTCGGCTTCTTTTTTAATCCGAGTCTTACCAATTCTGTCTATTACCCATGTATCTAACATAGATAGGTTTTGATTGCGCAGACCTAGATAGCTTTGTTTTCTAAAATAGTTTGTCACTTAACTCATTTTTATATTACCGTATTGGTGAGAAAGGCAATTGAAAGTGACTGGGAGCGAAATGTAAAATATTTTCGTTGTGTATATATTTAAATAAATAACCATAGAAATCTCGTTGAAAAGCAATTTTTTTAAAACGCATCTAAGAAAATTTAAAAATTTTGAAAACAAAAAGAAAACTCCAATAATTTTTAATTAAAATTAATTATTCAATATTAATGTAAAAAGAAAAACTAAATGTAACTAGCATGATAATTGATGCAAAAATAATTCAAAAAATTATAGAAGTGTACAGTATGGTTGCAAACGATTGACTATATAAGAACTTACATTA